>ML807980.1:127920-226297 GCA_009831015.1 Picea engelmannii
TCATCTTGTACTTGAACATTTAAGTGGGGTAAAAGGAGGTTGCCCCCTCGAAGAGGCTTATTATCTGATATTATCTCTTTTTCAAGGCGTTGAGTACTTTTCTTGAGGTTTTTCTATGCTATATTGATGTTTGGTTCTTAGCACTCTCATCATCTTTTGATTCCTCCTCACTTTGTATTTGCTCCTCTTAGTCCTACTATACTTTCTCAATGGAAGTGTGGGCTTATGTGTCTAAGATCCCAAGGCCATGTCTTTTCGTCGAGCTATAGTTGCCTCCCATTTAGCTTCCTCTGATTTCTTTGTCCACGTCTCAAGTTGTGATTATGCTTCTAAAAACGAAGGCTGGTAATCCTCATGCCAATCTGTGAAACCCAATTGGATGTAATTCTCTCCAATGCAAAAGTGAGTATGGTCACAGATTTGTCCTTTCCTGCATGAGGGTAAATGAAAATATTATGGAAATCACATTCAAATTTGAGATAATCAGTGTACCTCTTCAGAAGACATTTCGAGATGCAGACCATCACATTGGCAACCACTATCAACTGCGTGAACCATTTATGGAAATCCTTGTTGTGCTCAGCTTGGACAGATTGTTCTTTGGTCTACTGCAGTGTTGAGAATCTGGGTGTGGCGAATAGTGGTCTCCCTTACATGTCCTCTTTGTGGCTTGGGGGGTTGATGACATAGGGTTCATCTAGAGTTGACCAACAAAACCCCAAGGCGTTGACATATCAATATTTAGTCAAGGACCGAAGACGGTCTCACCCTAGACACCATGATAATCATAGAGACCATTTGGTCTTGTGTTGGAGATTTTTACTTGGAAAATCTCTCTATGGCTAGGGTAAACCACAACAAATGGAAATGACTGCAGAAATCAATTATATTCCAAACATGTGCTATATAAACCAATATGAAGTGAGATAATAAAAAGGCCTACCTCATCTAGATGCTCGATGAAGACCATCGTTGAGCACTTGGACCCAAAGAGATATACTTGCAACTAGTTCTCAACAAACAAGCAAAGAAAGCCTATGGTGATAATGTAAAAGGTTAGCACATTAGATAGAACAATCCATTAAAAAACATAACAAATACACCCATGGATAATAACTCATATATTTGCAAGATATTAATTAGACGGGAAAGGAGTATTTCTATTAGTAAATGATCAATAGAAGTGAAAATGTTACAGACTTTCGTGTCGGCACAGTTCGAAACCGAGAAACTAAGTTCCTTCCAGATGGGCTTCCACCACTTCAATCCTCCACCAAAGGCAACTTCAATCCTCCACCAAAGGCAAGATCATAGAAGGGAGACAATGGGGTTATCCATCAATAAGGGAAGAGCTTGGGGGATGAACACTATGTTCAGACTTAAAGGACAAAGGGATGGAGACTCAATATGAAGTAATAATTTCTCCAGAGTAACTTTGCTCTCAAAGTTGAATTCTTCTCTCTTTTTCCATAGCTCGGAATTGGCCCATTTATAGCCTTCAAAATGGAACTGAAGGGTCGATTCGGAACGTTTCCAGTATATGGAAGGCCAAGGATCAAAGATCTCCTATTGTGACATGGAAACCCGACATTTAATTTTGATTTTACGGCACAAATATCGATGTACGTGGGTTGTAGTGGAGCAGCCTGCGTATACGCTTGTTGTATAGTGTGCAAGATGCGTACAAGTGGAAAAAATTGTATTTTTGTCTCTGGATTTTAGTAAAAGGGAAGATAATTCTGCATAGGGAAATGGAATAAGGCCCTCTCTGCCAGATTGCATAGGGTGAGGAAAATCTTTCTCTAACAAAGATGAAGGGATAAAGCATACAAGGAATCCACTCCGGCTAACATTCATAAATTCAATTATACTCCATCAGCATAATAGCAACTTAAAACATTAACACACCCATGCATTAAACTCAAAATAGACACAACAATTGACAGAGAGAATTATAAATTTATATTATCTCCATTAAATGGTAGAATGCATACATTAACAAATCCACATTGCGACAGGAATAAAACTCTGTTCTCTAATACATTTTACAACTCATTGACTACAATGTGATATGCACTATGATCATATTTTTCACTATTCAATAGACTCCATTACAAACTCTATACAGGACTATTTCAAACCCATACAAAACTTGTTTCAAAGACTCATAATAAGACTCATGCAAAACTCAAACTTCCTTGCTCTTATTCCAACCTCCTACTCTATCCTTCTCTCCTTTGCTTCTCCTTTTTCCTTCCCTTCTTCGCTATGGTGCTCTGTCTCTTTCTCTTCTTCTCTACTCGCTCTAGTGATCACTAGTTTTGCACGCTTTTGCCTCCTTCATGTAACCCATGTAACCTCCTTGGAGTGTGGCAGTATTAACGAACTTTCCAACTCATCCATCATCTACCCCACAATCTCCTGTGTTTTTGGGGTTCATTACTTTGGAAGATTCTCAAATATATTCTTTTGACTTGGAATGCATGCGGTATCTTTCCAAGATTTAGCATGTATTATAGAAATTTGATTAGTGCGCATGATTTATTCCATCTATCATGCAACAGTTAATATGCATGTGATCCAGATGGATACCGGTGGCCACCCACCTATTCCAACTGGCTCCTCTTGTCATTTTTTAGTTCAACATGTTCTTCTGTACTTATTTGTAATTGTGGGTTCTACACTTATGGGGTTGTCTTAAGCCCTACACATCTTTCAAGTGTATATTGGTGGCCTCTCACCTAATCCAACTGTCTTATTTTGTATGTTTTCATGTCATCATATCTTGTTGTACTTCCAGGGCTATTTTGGGGTCCTAAACATAGTTTTTTTGGCTCGCCACAGTCAAACTGTAGACCCGTTCAGAGTTTGACGGTGTAATGTGTAGTTCTCTAAAAGACCTTTTCAAATGGGCTATCACGTGCCTAAAACGGAGGGCGTATGCAAAAGTTACCACCTCAGGAAGTTGAGGTACCAACTTACCCATAGGGGCCCACATGACTTTTGGCGTTTCACCTCCTAGGGTTAGGTTTTTGGATGTCTAGGGTTTTGGAATTCATGATTAATATCAAAAATTCCTCTTGAGCCTCATTGTAATCATCCTGCTCAAATGGATGCACATAGTAGCCACATCTCTTCTCAGAGATAACTACCACCATTGGAGCAAGTGTTTTAGTTCTGCAGTTTTACAGTTTCAGCCTATTTTATTTATTTAATAGAATATATTGTTCACTAGATATTTGTGTTGTTCTTCATATCTCTATGTTTATTATATTTAGTTTGTTAATCATTTCATTTCGTTCCTAAATATAGATTAGTGATATTAGGGATGTTTTCTCTTCATTTATTTTTCTTCGTGCAAGTCCCCGACAAGATCTGGGTACAAGAAGTTGGGACTCAAACCAATCAAGTCGTTGCAAGATCAGCCATGCCAAGCCCGACAACAACCCATGGGAGAAAAAAAGAAAGATGATGGAGCAAGAGATTCTTTTAAAATCTTTCTCTAGGAAGCCTTTGCATGACAAAGGAACGAAATGATGGACAACTTTGTGTGGATCCTTTGGTGGCTTCCCACAGGAGAAGCATCTTCATCAAGCGATCATGCAACCCCCTTCAAGGTACGGATAAATTTTGATATTTTGTTATTTGAAGGACTAATAGATGTTGATTCTATAGATAAAAGGTTGAATCTACTCGATAATTTTTTTGATAGGGAAAATATTACTTTTTCACTCCTCAAGGTCGTCCCCCATGTTAAGGACTGGTGGGACACTTATTATGAGCAAAGGGTTATAGAGGAATCTGCAATATTTGTGGTTTCCCCTACATGGAATTCCTTCCAATATGCCATTAAATAATAGTACTACCCTATCGGAAGCTACGAGGACCAGTACACCAGATGGACCACCCTGCGTCAAGAAAGGGACCAGAAAGTACCAGATTTCACCAATATTTTCCATACTATGCACACCAAGTTGGGTATCAAAGACTCTGAGCGACATCTGGTGCTCAAATACCGCAACTATTTTCATAGATACATTCAAACATAAATGGATTTTCTGGACATCACCTCATTGGGTACGACTTATAGATATGTTGTCAAGATTGAGCAGAAATTTAAGAAGAGGCGAGAGTTTCAATCTGCAAACTCCTCATAGCCGAAGCAAGGAAAAGGTGGCCCCAACCCACACAGCAAGGGACAGAGAAAAGATGGCCACTCTCAGGACAACTAGTCCAAGCCACAACATAAGAAGGGAAATGAGAAGACGAAGAAGGACAAGGGAAAATGGTGTGAATAAAATCCCTTGGCACAACACTGAAGAATGTCGCTCCAAGTAGTCACTCGTGGTCGAGCTGAAGGATTCCAATTCATAGGCCAATTCTGATTCTGAATCAATTCTAGAAGGAGGGAAGTAGATTATCGATGTTGAACCCAGTGCCACCATCGCTACCACCAAATTCCAACCAAGTGAACCAGAAGAACCAGAGGAATGGGAACGCATCTTTCACTCTTAGATGTGGGTAAAGGGGGCTCCACTTTATTTCATTGTCGATAGCGGTAGACAGAAGAACCTGATGTCAGCAGAGGTTGTCAAGTAGCTAGACCTTCCGATGACATGGCACCTACAACCCTACACCATCGGTTGGCTTCGCCAAGGAAGAGATCTTTGTGTCAGCCAATAATGTCATCTACCCTATGGCATCAAGCCCTTCAAAGATGAGGTATTGTGTGATATTTCTCCCCTTGAAGTTTGTGATGTTCTTATAAGACAACCATATTTTTGGAAGTGTCATGTATGAGTCTAGACCCCGCAGTGTTATTATTACTTTGGATAGAAAATTGTACAGGATACCAAAGGTAGCACCTCCTTTCACTATTTCTTTAATCTTTGCCAAGAAATGCAGTAAGGTCATTTCATAGACCAATAAGTTCGTCTTCTTTGTGATCTGTGCTCACAGTAAGAATAAGGTCGCCGCCACATCCTTGGCCTCTACATAGAGCCTTTCTTTGTAGTAGAAGCAAGTGAATGAGATTGTGGAAGAGTACATAGACATTTTCTCCTCACCCATCGGGGTACCGACACACTGGCAAGTCATGCATCCAATTGATCTAACCCCTAGTGCACCTCTGCCTAATGGACCAGTCTATTGTCTCTCACTGATGGAAAATGAAGAAATCAAGTGTCATATCCAAGAGCTTCTTCAAAAGGGTCACATCAGACCCAATGCCTCCCCTTGCAGAAGCCCAATTGTACTGGTGTAGAAGAAGGACAGGACCTGACGACTATGCATTGATTACAGAGAACTATACAAAATCACAGTAAAAAGCCGGTACCCAATTCCCAGGATTGATGACCTTCTTGACCAACTTAAGGGGGAAAAGTTCTTTAGAAATATTAACCTAAAGTCTGGCTACCACCAGGTTCCCATCGAACTAGCTGATGTCTGGAAGACAACTTTCAAATCTAAAGAAGGTCTCTCTGAATCGTTGGTCATGTCCTTTGGCCTAACAAATGCACCAACCACCTTCATGAGGTTGATGGATGATGTATTGAGACCCTTCACCAACTCTTTTGTGGTGGTATATTTGGATGACATCGTCATCTTTAGCAGAACTTGGGAGGAGCACATGCATCATATTCAACAACTTTTGAGCACTCTATGGCAGCACAACCTATATTCCAACTTGGAAAAATGTTCCTTTGGCATGAATAGGGTCCAATACTTGGGCTACATTGTTGATGAGCATGGGGTAGATGTCGAACCCGCTAAGATCCAAGTCATCTGTAAATGGCCATCCATGACCACACTAACCAAGCTTTCGTGTTGGGATTCTCCCATATTGCATGGGCCCTCAGCCACGTGACCAAGGGCAGTGGCAGGGAAAATTTTGTGTGGAGGAAGAAACAACAATGAGCATTTGATGATATAAAGCATCGCTTATGCTCAGCTCAAGTACTCTCCTTACCTGATCTACAACAATCATTCAAGATTGAGACTAATGCATATAACTATGTTGTAGGTGCAGTTCTCACTCAGCATGGTCATCTGGTGGAATACCATAGTGAGACACTCTCCGATACTCTCCAGAAATACCCCACCTATGACAAGGAAATGTATTCCATTGTACAAGCCTGTCGTCAATGGAAACATTACATTCTGGGAAAGGAGACGATCATCCAAACTGATCACAAGCCTCTATAGTTCATACAGACACAAGGGAAGGTTCAGAATGACCACATATAGAAGTGTTCCACTTACCTACAACAATTCCATCTCAACATCAAGTATAATACATGGAGAGAAAATCATGTCATCGATTTCCTCAGTCGACCTCCCATAGCTACAATCACCATTTTGCTCCATTCCTATGGACAAGAGGCATCTAAGTGGCCCCAACTTTATTAGCAATATCTGGACTTCGCCACCACCTATCATCTCTTGGGTATAGGAATGATTGTCACTAATTTTCACATTCAGGATGAGTTTTTATTCCATATGGGACATCTCTATGTTCCTGCAAGCGAGTGTGAAAATCTGATTTGGGAAGCCCACTACAGTTGGGTGGCAGCACATTTTGGCATGGAGAAAATTGTGGACATTCTCCAGAAACATTTTTATTGGCCAAAACTTCGATAGGACGTCAACAAGTATATCATATCTTGCAATACATGTGCCATTTCCAAGCCAACCATCAAGAAGCAAGGCTTATACACCCATCTTCCTACCCCCGAGAAGTCTTGGGAATCCATCTCAATGGATTACATGTCTGGCCTTTTGTCCACCAAGCAAGGAAATGATTGTGTGTTTGTGGTCTTTGATCGGTTTTTGAAGATAGCCATCCTCACAGCCTACATGAAGAACATCATAGTGGTAGATACTTCCAAGCTCTTCTTCGAACAAGTGTGGGTCTATTTTAGGATACCACAGACCATCATCTCTGACCAGGACAGCAGGTTCCTCAACACATTTTGGTCGAGTCTCTGGTCACAATTGGACACCAAGCTCACCAAACCCACTACTTTCCACCCCCAAACAGATGGCCAAACAGAGGTCGTCAATCGGATGATTGTGCACATCCTACACATGTACAACTCTAATCATCCCCATACATGGGATGAGAGTCCCCCCTATGTTCATCACAGTTACAACATGGCTCTCCATAGCTCTACCGACCATATCCCATTTCAGGTGAGACTGGGATTCCAACCCTTGGGTCCCATTGATGTTGCACTACCTTTGGAAACCACACAAACAGACTCTTTCCATGTTCAGTCTGATACTAACAAATCCACCAAATTCATTGAGTGGATTCAACACATCTGCTAACAGGTCTAAGAGATTTTGTAGAAATCCAATGCTAAGTACAAGTGGCACCATTATCAAAACAGGGTACCACACCAGTGTCAAGATGGAGACAAGGCCTGGTTACACTTGTAGAAGGAGCATCTTACAGGTCCCCATCGGAAGCGTCGCCCACTTTTCTATGGGCCTTACACCATCACCAAGGTTGTGGGTAACAATCCTTTTGAGCACAACACTCCACCATTCCTTGCCTTGCACCCAATGTTCAATGTGGACCTCCTTTGACTATATTTTCCACCATTATTGGACACCTGAGAGATCGCAAAACAGTTGATACCAATAGAGCTCAAACCTAACTGCATGGAACATGCATCCACTGATCATATAGTGGACACACGGGTCAAGGGAACTCACCAACAAAGGATCCATCTTTATCAAGTTGTCAAGGTAAGGATGCTCCTACACCAAGGAAAGTGGATCACTCGGGGCCAAATCCAACATAAGTTTCCTCACCTGATGGGGGAGCTCAATGCAATGGAGACCATTGCTTCCTAAGGGGGGGGGGATTGATCCATATGGATATTGGTGGCCACCCACCTATTCCAACTAGATCCTCTTGCCAGTTTTTAGTTCATCATGTTCTTCTGTACTTCTTTGTAATTTTGGGTTCTACACTTCTAGGGTTGTCTGAATCCCTACACATATTCCAGGTGGATATTGGTGGCCTCTCACCTAATCCAACTGGATTATTTTGTATGTTTTCATGTCAGCACATCTTGGTGTACTTCTAGGGCCGTTTTGGGGCCCTAAACATTGTTTTTTGGCTCGCCATAGTCAAACTATAGTCAAAGTCATATTTTGACGATGTAATGCGTAGCTCTCTAAAAGAAATTTCCAACAGGCTATCACTGGCCTAAAACAGAGGTCGTATGAAAATGTTACAACCCCAAGAAGTTAAGGTACCAACTTACCCATAGGGGCCCACATGAATTTTGGCATTTCACCTCCTAGGTTTAGGTTTTTGGATGTATAGGGTTTTGGCATTCATGATTAATATTAAAAAGGCATATGGATCCTCATTGCAATCATTCTACTCAAATGGATGTGTGTAGTGGCCACATCGCTTCTCAGAGATAGATACCACCATTCACGCAAGTGTTTCAGTTCTGCAGTTTTATAGTTTCAACCTATTTCATTTATTCAATAGAAGATAGCATTCACTCGATATATGTGTTGTTCTTCATATCTCTGTGTTTATTGTATTTAGTCTATTAATCAAGTTCGTTCTACTTCTAAATTTGGATCAACGTGCAATATTGATGTGTGTGCATGACTGATCTATGCACACACACAACTTACCCAAAACTTTGGGTGCCAACAAATGCATTTTTTTTATCTAAAGAAAGGCCAAAGTGCTTGTAAAGTTGAAAGGCCAAAGAGATTAGCAATGTAATAAAATTGATGTTAATAATAAAAACACATTGTTTGAAGCAGACATACAAGGACAAAGTTATAGCGGGATATGATTCCACAAGAGAGGGGGATAAGGGGGATAAGACAATTATAATATTTATTAAACCCATATTGGAATTAGTTGGGAAAAGTGGTTACATGAGATTTTTGGGGAAGCCACATGGTGAATTATTGCATGCAATTATATAAACCGTGATTTTGGTTATTTGGGGGTTCCTGAATCCTTCCTCAATTGTTAGTCCCTCATTCCTCATTTGTTACTCATTCATTCTTGTTCATTATTATTATCGGTTTTTGGATGGGAACGAAATATTAGAGGTAGAGAACCATATTTATTGGTTGTAATTATATGTTAGTAATTCCAACAAGAAATTCATGCTTGTGTGCATGAGGATGATGACAGTCGAGTAAAATTGTCGACAACTGAGATTTGATGGAGTTTAAACATTGATATTTCTTAGAGAGTAGCACCAGAGACTTTGAGAGAAACATAATATCTTGAGGGACTACATTGTAGAGAAGGGGATTCCTTTAATTGGGTTGTGCAGGTTGAGGAAGAAAGAGAGATGGTAAACTAGGATTGTTGTGAGTGCAAGAAAGAGAGAACAATTGAAACATCTTGAAAGTTAATTGGTGTGTGTGTTTTATAGTCGACCTAGGCACCCTGTTGGAACATCAAGCATTGATGGTTCATCACACTTCTCCTAGATTCAGTCAGTCAGTCGACAGACATTTGGAAACAATCAATCCGGTGATAGACAAAAACACTACATCAATCAGTCAAGTAGTCAACATGTATGTCGGCCAGACAGTCGACCAGCAGTCAAAGATAATCAGGTGGTGCTTCGAGGCCCAACAATTGACTATGATTTGGATGCATGTATTTTTTATTCAAGAATCCTTGTCGATTCAACTCAACATCGTGGATTTGGTAGAGTCAAATCTTACAATCGAAAGTTACATGTGGACAAGATCTTCTCGATTCTATGGAATTTGGTTAGATACTTAGGCTATAAATAACATACCCCATGGGTCATTATCATCAAGCGATCGAGTTGATATCATATGGAGATATCAAGGTCCAATATGCACTGTGATGTTATAACCACGGTGTGCTTTGCTTAAGTGTTATAATGATGTCTATAGACACTGTTATCACACAAACTTGTCAGAGTCCTGTGTGTTTGTGGTTTCTACCTAAGTCTGTGTTTTTCCCTATCTCTCTCCTTCCGCAGACCATTTCTTAATTTTTTTCCCCTTCGGCTTGTAAAATCATTTTAGTTTTTCCCCCTCTGTGTTTAAAATGCCCCAGTCTCCCTGTTTTCCCAGCCCCTATCCATTCATCCAAGTCTTTATTTACAGAGGCCGTAGTCGCGGGCTCAAAATGTGACACTCGGAGCGGTCCGTTCTAGACACGAATCAAGCAAAAGGGAAGGTTCAACTTTCAACGGTAGGAATTCCATGTGGAGTATGTTATCAGACTAATCGATAGGTGCAAACACTAACAGATCTCCCTAGATCCACCTTGATCTAGAACAAAACAGGACAAGACATGACTCTTTCCCTAAGTTATGACCATTGAATTAGCTAGTAGGGAGGAACAAGTAACATACCTTTGTATCGCTTCCTAGGGTCTCTGTTGCTCCTACTTCGCTCCGGTGCTCTCGTGAGGTCAAGACCAAGACAACACAAACCAACCAAAGTGAAGATAGCAAAATATATTCAACTGTCAACTTATGTGTATGATCAAGGAATTACATAATAAAGTAAGAATGACTTTATCGAAAAAGGACATGCCACTGTATCATATTAATCAAAATTAGAAGATACAACCTGATCGCCTTGATGTCACAAGATTCCTTTCGGTGGCTCTTAGCTCCCACACACACACACTTGATCAATCCTTGTATGAAGAATATCAAATCCTCTTGATAGACTTGCTAGAGTCTCCAAGCTCCTGTTCAGGCTAGGTCCTTCACACAATTCTTTCACCAATTCTCCAATGAATCTTGCTTAATATTTTCCATGAGAATTCCATCAATATATAGGAGAGAATGAGATGGTTACTTGGATAAGAATGATCCCACAATATCAAGGAAACCAGTACAAGGATAACCATTCGAATGCCAACCCATTCTTCTAGAAGATTCCCTTCTAGAACCATCGAGAATTCATCTTTTTCCAAGCTTTAGAACAAGTTCGCACCCTAGCTATGTAGCATAGTGCGAGAATTTCACACCCTAGCTTAAGGCATCCTGTGAGAATGGGTCATTCTCGCACCCTAGGATACTAGCAACCTACGAACTCTCTTCAAAAGTAAGTTTCTGGGGAGAGATGAATGTCACTTTTCTCAGGAGAAAGTTCTTATGAGGATCTTGAGTACACCATCATCAATACATCATCATGATGACCAAAATCATGGGTAACAGAATTCCCCCCAAAGTATGAGGCTGGAATCAATGACAGCCGAAAGACTTTGTAAACTATATATGTGTGTCAGAAACTAGGAGCGCACCTAAACGGAAACCTACGAACAACCAAGCATCTGCAAAATATCATATATATTAATTCTGAGGTAGGCATTCCCATACTCAGATTACATACAGATGACATTATAGACATAGGTCATGGCCACCAATCATACACTGTGTATCCATGCCTTCAAAATATAGCATAGCCACCAGGAATACATTGTGGATCTATGCGAGAAAATTTTAATTAAGACGACATAGCCATGAGACATACAAAGTGGATCTATGTGTCACAAATTATACATACTCCATCGCAACCTGGACAAAGAGATGATATCCAGGGTCTTCAATCTCATCACCTAAAAGTATGAATCTAACCATGTGATTACATGTGTTGAAGTCGAACATGGAAGAAACCACTTGATTGTCGGTCATTGATGAAACCGTTAACAAGTGCGAGGGAAATCACCATTAATGTCAATGAATCCCAAGGTACTCTAGTACAATCCATCGAGTGTGAATGAATGAGTTGAATTTGAACATCCGATGGAATCTTTCGATCAAGGGTCGTTGATGTAAACCCACTGTCAAAAGCGAGGAAACATGCCATTGAGGCATGCAAGTTCCAAGGTACCAAAGAATTTCTAAGTCTTGTTTCCAAATAATGAGCTGAAGTCGATGGAACAAAATTCATCACAGGAGGGCCTTGATGTATTCCCCCATCAATGACACAAAATGAGTAATATATTTTGAAGGTGAAACAGAGTATGATGTAAGTTGGACTGGACACAGGGAAGTCTGACGCGGAGGAATGGACAACTGCAGATGGCTGACTCAATAGAGGTTTTGAATGAACTTTTCTTGAACATATGAACGACATGACCAATGATTTGGCAACATTAACTCAAAGACGACACATGGTATGACCTTGTAGCAAATCGAATGAGAGACAAATGGATTTCCCAAACCGGCTACAAATAATGAATAGGGGGTGTCATGTTCAAGAGCGACACTTACTGCCAATCAATATGAAGATGAGAACATATCCCTTTCCCAAATTTTCCCCCACCATTTCTGGCGAGTACCTCTTTATTTTTACGCAAGATTGAGGAGGATAACATATGCTTGTTTATATAAGCTTATCCTTCGGATAAGTCCTTCAGAGTATTTTTAACGAACCCTAGGAAGGAGTGGTTCGGTCCCATTACGGGTCTGTCTATGTTTGTTTAATGAGTCCAAAGATAGAAAACTCGAAGGTTTTTCATGATTATAGAGTCTGGAAAAACACTTAAAAGAGAACTCTCTCAGTTCCTTTTTCGTAAAATAGTCCGATGAGACTGAAAAAGAGATAAATTATCGCCCACCGGACGCTTTCTTCAAATACTTTATCGAGTGTGAAAATACCAAGGTCGCTCAGCTATCTTTTCATGTTTAGAGAGTTTGGAAAGAGCTTAAAGAGGACTCCAGGGGGGTTCCTTTTTCGTATAACCTTGTTGAGCCCGAAAAAATGATAAAAGTATGCTCGATCATGTTCTCATATATTTTCGAGCATGAGAACGGACAAAGACCTAGCTCGAGGTTTTATACAAAAACCATAAAAAACAACCAAAACATGTGATGAAGAAGAAAAAATATGTCTGCATCCCTGTATATGAACATCGAAGTCATTACGCCTACAAAAGTTACACTCAAAAAGGCATTAGGGATTAGGTTTTGATGAATAAATAATTATAAAAATTCAATAACATGGTAAAAGTGAATATAAAGGAGTAAAACTCTTTTTACCATATCATTTCAACTTTACCACTATTTGAGCCCAAAAACCCCTCTTTTACCCTCGAAAATCGGCATCATATTGTGGGAGTTACGAGCATCCATTCGTTGAGTCGTCAGCGATAGTGAGGTAGGCTCTTTGTCCTCTACTTTTTCATGGTTTAAATTTTCATTTCCATTGGCAAAAACAAATTTTTGAGTTTGTTTTGGGGTTTAATATGGCGCTCATCCATTCTCACAGGTGGGCTACACGGGACCTGCGATAATGGGTCATTCTCGTAGGTGAGTCCACAGTAGCCTATGAGAACCTCGCACTGTGCCTAAAGGGAACCTGCGAGAACTGCAAATCATAAAAAAAATTGAAGTTTTGCTCAATGAAAGAAAACCAATTTATGAATAGAGTTATTAATCTTCTTCTTGTGCTTCGTATGCAAGTATTTGGCCATCAAAATGGTTCTTGAATGGCGTGAAAGGGAGCACGAAGAAGATAATTCCATTTCCGGAAATCATCTGCCCACCATTTCCTCTTTTAGGAACAGTGGTCTTCTGAAGTACTTTCGTATCCCGGGCATGAGGGCCCAAGTCAGGTTATTAGAGTACCTTGTGCATATGTGGGATCCCGATCAGCAGGTATTTCATGTAGGGGTTCACACATTGTCCTTGGATATTGAGGACATTTAATTCTTGAAAGGACTATCACGGCGTGGGTACCACGTGAGCCTGACTGGTAGAAGAGGTGGTGGGATGCCCATGAGTGAGTATTGTTGCTTACACTGTGTTCCCGAGGCAGACAGGAAGAAAGGGAAAGTAGCTATTTGGGGAGTGCAGGATTTGACCCTCCGCACTATTTTGTTCACCATTGCTTGGATGGCTGGGAGCTCCGCTCCTCACATGGTGCTCCAGCGTTACTTTCAGTATGCCATAGAGTGTACTGAGCCTCGGGTTTTTAACTGGGCAGATGTTGTGCTTCGTAGCATGAAAAAACAGTTGACCAAATGCAGATGAGGCGACCTGAAGCAATTCGGGTACGGGTCTTTGTTAGTGTCCTTCTTTTTCGAGAGGGTTCTGTTACTGAGACTATAGGTTGAGTGGAATTTGTCGGCTCCCACAGATCCAATAATGTTGAGATGGTGTCAGCTCATGGCCTGGCACGTAGCTGGACCGATTATCAGATATGATGATACCTTCTTCGACTGGTTGTGACCACAGATGTTAATGGTCGACAATTATGCTTATGTCAGGTTGGATTTTCGAGGAGATCTGGACTTAGTCCTGCCCGAGGGTTCTCAGTGGGGGGAACTTGGTAAGAAGTACACAATTTTTCATTTTTAAATGTTTTTGTGAATTTTATTATATGCAAATGTTTTTTATATGTTCGTCCAAAGACTAAATACAAAATTCGTTTTTGATGACACAGATGTTGGACCTTACCGACCTCCTGGTACTTATCCCATTCAGTGACGAGGAGAGGTGGCACCAGTGCCACAATGGGACGCCGAGGATTATCAAGCAGTGGAACAAAACCTAGAGGGTTTGACAGCAGATATTCCAGACATGCCTCTTGGAGAGGTTCCACGACGTTATCAGCGTCACACAATAGGAGTGTCAGAGTCCATTGGTCGACTACTCCGTAGGGTTTCATGGGCAGTCGTGTGTTACCATGAACGTCATCCATGACATCACTTTGTAGAAGCTATGAGCTTCATATTTTGACATTTTGGTCTTCGAACAAAATTTTTTGTAAAAAACTCTTTTGATCGTTATATATAGAGACGACTTCTACCGATTTATCTTGTGTTGTGTGAAAATTGATGTGCTTGATTTATAAATGATCCAAATGTCTGTCTAATACATATTTACCCAATGCATTAGTTAATGTATTTAGACATCTAGGAATATGTTGATATTCAATATAATCAAAATAATGTTCCAAGAGGTGAATTCGCAAATACACCCATAACAAAGTAGGACTTCGAATAGTGTAGACATTACTTAACTGTAGTACTACAAGCTATGAATCGAGTCGCACAACCAAATGATGGATTCCGAGCAAGACAGCATTAATCAACAATTCGATAATGGCGCTATACTCTGCAATATTGTTGGTCGCACGGCTGAGACACACACCTCGTAAGGAGACGAGTTCGTTTGTAGGGGCGTAAATTTCCCATGCAGCAGAAGCAAGGTTCTGAGTGCTACAGATAACGCCATCAGTGAAGACTCCGACATCTAGAAATCAAACACAATGTCACACAAGGGCAGAGACCAGATAACGATGAAAGAAAGCTATAGTAACACACAAAAAATATGATACAATAAAAATACAAGTACTCGTGCACAGATGATTTTATGCATATTACTTCTTCAAGTACAACCCATTTATGGGTTCACTCAAAGGGATACCATCGTAATCTAATAACTCATAAGCTACTTTTTCCAAAACTCGTCGAATGATATAGGGACCTCACCACATAGCTTCAAATTTTCCAGCTCCTAGCATATCTCGATCTTGTTCATAGAGGAGAACGAGATCTCCTTCGGAGAAAACGTGAGGCTTGACATGTTTGTCGTATTGGGCCTTGACACGTTTTTTCTGAGCTTCTATGACTAGGGTAGCATCGCGTCAAGTTTCATCTAATCGCATAAGATACAATAGACGTTCTTCCTCAGCATAAGTGTTTGGTAGGAGTTCAACAGCTAGTTTTAAAGAGGGTATCTCACATTCAATCGGGAGAATGGCTTCCAAACCATAGACTAACCGAAAAGGTGTAAACCCAGTGGCAGACTTGACGGATGTCCGGTAAGCCCACAATGCCGAAAACAACATTGTGTGCCAACTTGTTTTGTGAATCCCTATCATTCGTCGGAGCATAGTTATGAGAACTTTGTTAATTGCTTCGACTTGGTCGTTGGCTTGTGGGTAATAGGGCATTGAGTTTTCATGGTGAAGACCCAACTTTTCAGTAAGTTTGGACATCATGAAGTTTCTAAAGTGGCTACCGTGATCAGTGACGATAGCTTGGGGAACACCAAAACGAGCTATGATGTGATTAAAAATGAATAATGTTGCGGTCTTTCCAGTGTTGTCAAATGTCGACATCGCCTCACCCCATTTCGTAAAGTAATCAACGGCTACAATAATGTATCCATGCCCCAGCTGAGTGAGGATGACATGTCATGAAATCGATGCCCCATTTCACAAAGGGACCAACATAGACCACAGGGTGAAGAGGAGCGGGATGTGACCGTATCTTGTTATTATAGGTCTGGCAAGCATGGCATTTTTGAACGACGATTATGCAATCGTTAAATAAAGAAGGCCAAAAATACCCTGCTCGTAAGATCTTCTGGGCAGTAGCATACCCAAACATATGACCACCACATGCTCCAAAATGGCAGTCATTCAGATCTTTCTTGGCTTCATCGAACTTTAGGCAGCGTCGAAAAACAGAGTCAATCCCACAACGATAAAGAGTATCCCCGAGGATAATATATTGACAGGCTTGATAGCATATTTGGTGTCAGTCGGTACTAGACAAAGTTGATTGGAAAGTCTGGGTTTGGAGATATATGATGATATCGCCATAACAAAGATCATCAGTGCTGATGAGGAAAAGGGATTCATCGAGTAATGAATCAGCTATGACATTTTCTGTTTCAGAATAGGGAAAGTCACATATCAACTCAGCAAACACTAAATACTTCTTGGACTTGGCACGTTCAAATTCCAAGTCAAACTCCTGGAGCATCACAATCCATTTGGATTATTTCCCCCCTAGCAATTGACGTGTGAGAATATGTTGCATAGGGTTATAGTTAGAAATCACTGTAGTCTTGTGTGAGAGGATATAGTGCCGGAAGCGTTGGACGGCCTAGACGACAGCCAAGGCCAGTTTTTTGACATGTAAATACTTGATTTTGGTAGGCGTTAAACTTTGAATCAAGTAGTAGATAACATGTTCGTCGTTAGCATCATCCTCTTAGACAAGAACCATACCAATGGTGTAATCTGAGGCAGCAAGGTAGAGGAAATAATCGCGACCATAATCGGGGGGAAAGAGAAGCGGAGCACGTGTTAGGGACAATTTCAAAGATTTGAAAGCATTGTTGGCGATGGTATCCCAGATGAACTCTGAACCCTTTTTTAAGAGCCGCGTAAATCCACGAGTTATCTCGGCATAATTTGGGATAAAACAATGAAGAAAGTTTGCTTTCCCATGCAAACTTTGTAACTGGCGAAGTGTAGAAGGAGGAGGGAGATTAAGGATCGCCTCAACCTTTAAAGGATCCACCCTAATCCCTTAACACGAAACGATAAAACCTAGAAGTCGTCCGGATTCCATGCAGAAAACACCCTTATGAGGATTCAAACATATACAGTAGAACCGACAGCGGATGAAAATGGCTCGGAGGTGGGTTGGATGATCGACTCGACGCATTGAGTGAGCAGGTAAATCGTCCAGATATGGTTGAATGATGTTCTTGATATCATGGAAAGCATAAGACATAGCAAGTTGAAAATTTGCGCCAGCGTTCTTGAGATCGAAAGGGAGTTTCCGATAGGTAAAAGTACCCCAAGGACAAATAAAAGTAGTCTTATGTTGATCCTCGGGAACAATGTTGATTTGATTATACCCGGAGAAACCATCCATCTGAGAGAAAATTTCACTCACGGCGCAATCGTTGACAATCTGATCGACGAAAGGGGTAGGAAAGTTGTCTTTGGTACAAGCTTTGTTGATATCCCTATAATCAATGCATACACGAATTGTGCCTTATTTCTTGTCGATCGGGACAAGATTGGAAACCCAGTCAGTGAGAGCCACCGGATAAATAAAGGCGGCTTTAAGAAGTTTTTCGACTTCGAGCTTGATAGCAACCTCTTTACGTGGGTGAACTGGACGAAGGCGTTGCCAGACGGATTTAGCATTGGGGTATGTCTTGATCTCATGTATCACAATCTCAGGGTCGATACCCGGCATTTCTTCGTAGCTCGAGGCGAAGATGTCACGAAACTCTTTGAAAAGGGATGTGTAGGTGACGATTTCGTCAGAAGAACACGAAGCTCTGATATGGACATTTTTGACAATTCTAGGTTTGATAGATATGTCGAGGGGAATAGTGGGTGAGATATTTCTTAATTTCCCTTTAGAAAACACATCGTGTGCGGACTCGGGAAGGGTTGAGATGACAACAATGGTCAACGGGGTCGAGATCCATTGGTAGTTCTCAATGGTATGTTGTTCCAGAAAGAGGATGGAACGATGATGTCCATCGTCCCAAGGGGTGTCCTTCATAACAAACATGATCATCTCGTCTGTGGGAAAAATGACACAGAAAGGATCTGGAGATAACTCACCAAAGAGGGGGTAGAAGGGGTTGCTGATTGAATGGCCTGATAGGCGGATTCGACCGGACTTAACGGCATTTCGTTGTCGTAACGAAGATGATCTCCAGGGTCAGGTACTATCCATGGGTCGTGAGATGCAATAAGTTTGTGAATCGAGGTGGATATCATGTTGATTGAAGCAACGAACGAGCATGGAACATTGGGCGGTGGAATGGGGAAAGTACCCATTAACGAAGAGTCTTTTAGAAGTCCTACACCGACGATATCATAACCCGGTGGGGTTTTAGCAATGAACGGTACGTTTCTAGTACATGTATCAGAATTAAAGAAGGCTAGTTGGTCGACGGTGACAACCTTTCCTTGATGTGGGAAACATACCACACGGAAAAGCGTTGACACAACCGCGCGTATGGAATCGATCCAGCTGCGGCCCAGCAGAAGATTGTAATCAAGGGGAGTGTCAAAGAATTCCACTTCGACTTGGACCATTTTTCCTTTTAACATGATGGGCAACGAAGGAAGGACACCGTAGGGCTTAAAACCAGAGCCATTGAAGTATTTGAGAGTGTTATGGGATTCGTTCAAAGAGGGAGAGCTAATGGATTTCTAGCAAGTAAAAGACATGACACACGTCGAGGCACCCTCGTCGATAACGGTTCGGAAAATGTTTTTGTCAAAGACAATCACTTGGATCTGGAACACGAGTTGAGGAAGTTTGAAGGACTTCGAGCGTTGACATCGCAGAAGGTGCTTGGGCCAGATCTTCAACAATGTTGTAGTTCTGGGCAACACGAGCATGAGGATTGAAAGCCAATTTCCGAACGACGCCCTTCAGGGGGGGTCGAAGAACTGTGTCGAGGCTCGATCGTTCGAGATGAAGAGGACCATTGGTAGGTGGAGTCACAGGATAGGGTTGTACCAAGGAAGGAGGTAGATCATCAACCTTCTCTTTAGAGAGAGAATAATCTTTGGCTCGAGTAGTGAGTGCAATGTCGCTCTACTTTGAATCACCAGTACACATAAATACATAGAATGTAGTAGAAGATGAGGGTTGGTCATGAATGACCAACTGAGCCTGTTGTTGAGACGGGAAGGGTTGTGACAAAGCAGCCGGAGCAGGTGGTTTTGGATCCCCTTGAAGGAACTTAGTGACCTCGGCGCATCGTGGACAATCCTTCGTGTAGTGATCATCACCACAGATAAGACAAGGGTATCGAGGTTTGCGCTTATCCCGATCGTCAACAGGTGTAGTTTTGGTTCGCTCTGCTTGAGAATTATTTTTGTCCTCCTTATTCTTACCCCTTCCCTTTTTGGATTTGTTTTTACCGGCTGGGGTAGATTGAACTGCATTTACCTCAGAAGTCTTGCCGGTGGGAGTGGCAGGAGACAGAGTATTTTGAACATTAGAAGAAGCAGGTTTGGGGTTGGTGCTTGAGGCGGAATGTGTTTGGGCTTGGAAAGCGTCAATCACACTGTCGGCTGCATGCAAAGCAGATGGAGTAGTTGAAGTAGCAGAAGTGGAAGGACAAGGTAAGTCAAGTAGTAAATCGTAAATGGTACCCATTTGTGAGTAAATGAGGTCAAGTTATTGAGCTCGACTTATGGCCTGCTCTTCCGTGACTACTCCACCCATGGAGATGTCACAACCGATGTCATTCACAAATGACTTTGTGAACCACTCTTCTAGCAACTGATCAGAGAGTTCGAGTTTAATGAGACGTCATCTCCGTCGCCACTCATGAATGTGATCGGATATATGAGTGGCTTTGTTTTGTTTGAAAGAACTCAAAATCTCGGTTCCCATTTCATAACGAAACGGTAATTGGTAGTGTGTGAGGAAAGCCATAGCTAGGGTGTTGAAGTCAGTGAAGAAACCTTGTGGTAATTCTATATACCACTTCGCAGCAGAACCTGTGAGGGTTCGTTGAAAAAGACATAAACGAATAGAGTCATCCATCAACGAGTTAGATGAACACCAGAGGTGAAAAGTCATGACGTGATTGTTCAAGTCCTCTCCGGCTTTGCCATCGAATTTAGGGATGTCTGATGGTAGCTTGGCTGGTATAGCAAGCCATTGGGGAGAGTGACGAATTGGATCATTTAAAATCCTTGACAAATCCGGAAGATCCAAAGTGGCCAAAAAGGGTAATTATCGATTCACCTGTGGGTACTGGTGGCTTTGGGGAGGAAGCCTCGTCGGCAAACCAGTAGGACCATAAGCAGTCTGCATATAATGTGAAGACCCAGGCAGATTCGGTGGTGGTTGGAGAGGATAGTAGCTCATGGGATTGTATCCTAGAACAGGGATGTGAGTTTGAGCAGTTGAGCCCCAAATGGGATTGAATGAACCTAGATATGGTTGGCCTAAACTGGGGGGTATCACAGATGCAATTGGAAATTGTTTCCCCCCAGTCGATTGAGGAGGATGTTGTATCAACTGATTCCAACACTGGGCCAAGGACAGAGGTATGTTTTGTCCATAAGGTGGGGTCGGTCCTCTTATTGAAGGTGGTGTTCCAATTGGAGGTTGTGTCCCAATTGGGATTTGCGTTCCAATAGGAATTTGCCCGTTGAGAGGGGGTTGAGTCATACCACCTTGGTGAAATTGTCCACCGACGGGAATCTGGTAATTTGGTGTGAATGAAAAAATAGTTCCACTAGGATTAAGACTTCCAGTAGAAGACGAGGAAGGTCCTCCAAAAGAAAATTGAGGGAGTGTCGGAATAAAACCGGGAAGAGAGTGCCCAGAATAAGAAGGACCACTAGGAGAGCCGAATGGGGTTTGCGTAGGAGTGGGAATGGAAGCATTCAACGGATGGTATTCCGGTGGTAGTGTTGGGGTGACGTTGGGTGTTTGCGGTGTGCTGATGGGGGCGAGTCTAACCGCGGTAATCCCGGTGTGAACACTCGTAGTATCTGTATCATGGGCCATTTTGATACTAGGAAAGTGATAGGCAGTAGTAAATGGTGTCGTCTCTGGGCTAGAAATTTCAGAAATCATAGGTGAGATGATTTCAGAAATTACAGGTGAGCCTGGATCAAAAAGGTCCCGTCGAAAAACACCCGCAGACCAAAAAGGATCTTGGCCTTCTATGCCTAGAAAGGGTCCAACCGGTGATCTAGAAGACGTAACAACTAAGTCTCCAGAAGAATTCAGTCGCATAAACGGTTGCTCAGAATCAGGGTGAAGTGGAAAGTCCTCTCGAGTATTGGTAATTCATAAATGTTCTAGAGAGTCAGTTCATTCCACTTGTGGTGTGGTGACGGTTGGGACTTCACTTTGCCGAGGAGAGCCCTTAGGTGTACTTGTAGGCAAGGGTTGAGAACCTTCCAGATTTTCTGGAGATAAACCCTTCATTCTACGTGAACGACGTGGAGGAGCTATTGTAAACGAGTGATAAACTTACGAAGAAAATTGTATCGTCAACTTTGGTAAACAAACAGCACGCGCTAGTAAACAAAATCTAGGAAACAACACCAAGCAAACAAGACCTTCTAATTCCGAAGTTACTAGTTGGTGATGAAATCCAACGTCGCAACAATGAGACGAGAAGGAGTTGGGCTAGGGTGGAAAAGTTACGCTGACGACCTGCTTAACGAACTTACACCCTAGTGCAAGCTCCCACACATAATCGTGGGTATACCCTCCAAGGAGCCCGAGTGAGTTTGGTCAACGTCAATTCTAGGTACCATGAAGACTTTCCCCTTCACAGTCACCTTGTGTAAGACCCTAGAAAGATAAGCCACTAAGGTTACCACCGACAACAATAAATCCTAGGGGGATAGTCGACAGTCTAATCCACATGCAAGGGCAGGGTATCTAGCCCGAAATCAACTCAAAAGGCTTCCACTCATCATTGTGGGTATACCTTTGAGTGATCCCCATAATACGTGCAATCTCTACACTGATATCAACAAAGCAGAGTGAGTAACTCTGTCAATACCAATGCGACCTCGTGTTTGACCCTTGTGTGAGAAGGGCTTCCCAGGACATGATGTTGTAAATGGAATTTGACAATCCTTAACACAAGATGTTATTGTGTGTTTTGTTCTTTGGAGAGTGTATCTCTCTTCCTATTCCAAAGCGCTAGCCTAGCTAAATGTTGGTGTAATAGAGCCCTAGAAAAGAGTTACTAGTTAAATTTTACTATTGCGCAGTGTTATTAGGGGTTGTTGTTACTCAAAGGAAGCGGAGATGAAACTGATGTTGTATGAGACTCTGACCCAATTATACATGGATGAGAATGAAATATATCAATTTTTGTTCAATGAATCCTATGTATGGGAGGGAAAGAGAAGTTTTTTGGATCAACCTTGAACTACAAGACACAATTTCCTTTAAAATGAAATTGCAACTTATCACGCAAAAATAACAATTCTCTATTGTTTCTTTTTCAATAATTTCAACACTTGATTTTCAATACTTTCGAAAATGAAAATGCTTTTGAAAGAAAAACGTTGTTCACTTTTCAAAAAGGACCTACACCATGATGGTGAGAATGAATAAAACCAACAACTAATGAACAAGCAATAGATAAAAACCCAAACCAATCTTTCAATGGAAACAAAAATAACAAGCAAACCAAACTAGTCTTTTCAATTGCATGAGAAAAATGATCTTTCAAATAACGAGCAAATGATAAAAACAAAGAAGCTTAAATTTCAACCAATCACTGGTTCTTAACCAAACAAGCACACTCAGATTCTGAAATCAGAGAGTATATCTTTGCTGAGAAAAGTCAAGAAATGAAAGTCAAGAAGAATAGACAGGAAAAGCCTTTGAAATCCTAAGACTGTTCGTGTACAAAAATGAAGACAAGAAAAACATCAACCAATGGTCTGAGAAACTCTGTTTAGGCACCTATACTGATCAGGGAAGCTAAAGATGCAAAAAACTCAAATCCAAAATTTTGAAAAGGGGGTTCGCAAGCTGAGAGTATTACACAGTGCGAGAATGGGTCATTCTCGCAGGTGATCTTTGAGCAGAGTGTTATAATGATGTCTATAGACACTGTTATCACACAAATTTGTCAGAGTCCTATGTGTTTGTTGTTTCTACCTAAGTCTGTGTTTTTCCCTATCTCTCTCCTTCTGCAGACCATTTCTTAAGTTTTTTCCCCTTCAGCTTGTAAAATCATTTTAGTTTGCCCCCCTCTGTGTTTAAAATGCCCCAGTCTCCCTGTTTTCCCAGCCCCTATCCATTCATCTAAGTCTTTATTTACACAGGCCGTAGCCGCAGGCTCAAAACATGACACTCAGAGTGGTCCATTCTAGACTCGAATCAAACAAAAGAGCAGGTTCAACTTTCAACGGCAGGAATTCCATGTGGAGTATGTTATCGGACTAATCGGTAGGTGCGGACACTAACAGATCCACCTGGATCTAGAACAAAGCAGGACATGACATGACTCTTTCCCTAAGTTATGACCATTGGATTAGCTAGTAGGGAGGAACAAGTAACATACCTTTGTATCACTTTCTAGGGTCTTTGTTGCTCCTGCTTCGCTCTGGTGCTCTCGTGAGGTCAAGACCAAGACAACACAAACCAACCAAAGTGAAGATAGAAAAATATATTCAACTGTCAATTTATGTGTATGATCAAGGAATTACACAATAAAGTAAGAATGACTTTATGGGAAAAGGACATGCCACGGTATCATATTAATCGAAAGTAGAAGATACAACATGATCGCCTTCATGTCTCAAGCTTCCTTTCGGTGGCTCTTGGCTCCCACACACACACACTTTCTCGATCGTTGTATGAAGAAGATCAAATCCTCTTGATAGACTTGCTAGAGTCTCCAAGCTCCTGTTCAGGGTAGGTCCTTCACACAATTCTTTCACCAATTCTCCAATGAATCTTGCTTAACCTTTTCCATGAGAATTCCATCAATATATAGGAGAGAATGAGATGGTTACTTGGATAAGAATGATCCCACAATATCAGGGGAACCAGTACAAGGATAACCTTTTGAATGCCAACCCATTCTTCTAGAAGATTCCCTTCTATAACCATGGAGAATTCATATTTTTCCAACCTTTAGAACAAGTTCGCACCCTAGCTATGTAGCACAGTGCGAGAAGTTTGCACCCTAGCTTAAGGCAGCTTGCAAGAATGGGTTATTCTCGCACCCTAGGATACTAGCAACCTGCGAACTCTCTTCAAAAGTAAGTTTTCTAGGGAGATATGAATGTCGCTTCTCTTAGGAGAAAGTTCTTATGAGGAGCCTGAGTACACCATCATCAATACATCATCATGATGACCAAAATCATGGGTAAAAGAGTACATATTAGCGGCTCATGGGCGTTCAAAATCTTAAATGTTGCGTGAAGTATAGCATCGGAGAAAAAGGCCCGAAGAGAGCATGAGCCATTGATATTTAAAAGGATAGGTGGTAGTTGATCCAAGTACTCAAGGAAATAATTTTCGGGAGTTTCGAAGTGAGAAGTGTGTGGAAGTGTCGAAACATCGAAGTGCCAAAGTGTCGAAGTGCCAAAGAATTGAAGTGTCGAAGTTTCCCAAGTGTCGAAGTCCCAAACTGTCGAAGTGTTTCTCATCCATCTTATCCAGGAGGACACGCGTCAATTTATAGCCAGCTCTAGGTGAAAAGTAGTTGAAAGAAAAAGTTTAAGATTTGACTTTCGCGAAATCTGAAGCCTGAATTGCGAAGCAGATCTCAGTCGTCGTTTTGAAAAGAGAAAATTTGATCCATCAATCTAAAGGGTGCCAGTGATGGGATGTTGATCAAAAAGCATCATCTCATATCACAAGATCAATGATCGTGCTCCACTGCGGGGTCGGAAGGTGCACACGTTTTTAAATTTTCAAGGGCGGGCCACAATCAGAACTGTGGTTTTTAGAAAGGGGCGTGTGGCGACTCATGGTGAATTGCGGGGACAAAAGCATTTTTCTTTCAAACCACCCTTGGTCACACCCAAAATCGCACAATTATGTAGGTTCATGGCCCTAGGTCACATTGAACAAGGAATGATGGAGAGGAGCTACGCCAAAGGCAAAAAATGCCTACATTGGTCACAGACGAATATTTGCATGGCCTCAAGGCATCGGGATTGACTCAAAAGATTCATGGGCACCGCCTGGAACATTCATGTATGGCAGGCCTCGTCTCGATCTCGATGAAGGTAGTTAATGGAAATGGGGGTGGCAGTTGAGACCTCGTCTCACCCCATAAATGGAAAGCATACTGAGAGTTGTCATGGGGGGAGATTGTCAATCTGAAGTTTCCCGAGGGACGAACTTTCTTGCAAATCACATAACTAAGTCGGGCTCATGTCTGACATAAGAAGGCCTGCACAGGATGATAGAATAGGCGTCGATTGGAAACTTTGAATGCGGGGGTCCGATCGCATTTCTAGTGGTTGCATCATTTCTAGTATATATAGGCAGTTTTGATATTTTGTTAAGGTCGAATGGTTTAGCTAGGCCTCCCGCTATTGTAATATTTTGATGAAGAACATTGGTTCTTTGGTTATGTCTTGATTTGAGACTTCTTGATTAATCTAAGTCAGCTTTCTAACTCCATCTTATTTTCCTCTAATACTGAGAGAGTTCATGATTGACTAATTCACATGGATTGTTGTGACTTTATTATGATGAATGTTTGATTATAATGTTGTTATGATTTCTTTCAGTTTCCTTGAAATCTGAATCCAAGAGGATCTTGTTTTTAATTTTTTCTTCCTTAGGCTGTTGGAAGGTCTAATGTTCATGGCATACCTATACACATTTCTCCCCAAAGTCTTCCTCCTACTCACCTTTACTCCAACTTACTGACTAAAGTTGATCCAAGACCTCACTTGATTGTGCATACCAATCCAGATTTCTTAGTTAGAACGTTATTTTCATTGAGTCTTATCCATGTGGCCTCTTAAAACTCATTAACATTTACTGTATAAATTGATGGGTACTAGTCTTACCTTCTATGCAATCTAAGGGTGACTTCTAGTGCTAACATTTTTGGCGTCGTTGTCGAGGAACAAATTGAAGACTTTTACCTAGGATAGAACGACAAAGAAACTTTGATTTTGAAGGTGCATCATATATCAGTACCATTGAAGATTGCAACTTGTAAATGGCGACTCCACTATTTAGACTCCATTGTTTCAATTTTGTCTCCTAAAGGAAGAAACACGAGGTCTACTCCATAGCTGCCTCTAGCCACACTTGAAGTTGACCCAGAGAAAAATATCAAAAAAGGAAAAACCACTCAGGAAGGTACTTTACCTGTTGTACCAGGTGATCCTGGTAATCTTCTTAATCCCTCTTTACAAACTCAAGTATATTCTTCTTATTCTCTTGTTATACCGTTTGTTGGAGTTTCAAGAAATTTGAATTTTGAGAGTTTTCCTGTTGATTTCTCCCCTCCTATTCTTGGTTTGAAAGGAGAGAGTTTTGACACCCCTATCTCCCCTGAAGTTGTGAAGTGATTCAGACCCAGGACCTTAGAAGGATTTCCCACTCAAGGCTTTACCACTCCTCCCCCTATTAGAATTTATGCAGTTACAGAAGGGGAAACCTTTGTTCCCTATATCCCCTCATATTTATCTCCTAACGCTCAAACTTTTCCTTTTTATCCCAGAAGCACAATTCCAGTCTCACCTGTCCAAACTCCATCTCCTCCCGGTTCTCCTCCAGTTCACGTCCAAATGGAAGGTGCTAATCCTCCTAGGAACATGATGGTTGATACATTGGTTGCTAGATACGCCACTCTGGTTTTACCTCGGCCTATGAATTCTCTCCCAAACACGGACAACCTTAAGTGCATGCCCCAGTTCACAAGGGAGGGAGACGTGACTCTAGAAGAGAACCTTGCATCCTTTTATAGATTTGCATAGATTCAGGTCATCGAAAATGAAGATGTGTGGATGAGAGCTTTTGTACAAAGCCTTGATGGTGATGTCAGGGATTGGTTTAAGGACTTTCCTCCTAGATCTATTGACGGGATTGTTTCTCTAGACGATTCATTCTTAAGACATTGGGGGAATAAAAAAGATCTCCTTTATTATATTACAGAATTTGGGGCACTTAAAAGAAAAGAAGGGGAATCTTTTTCAGACTTCTTGAAAAGATTTGATAAGATGTATAAAAATATTCCCACTGAAATTAAACCTACAAAATCCTCCGCCAAGATGACTTATGCTAGTTCTTTTGACCCTGATTTTTGCCTCCTGTTGAGAGAAACAAGAGCTACCTCCTTGGATCATATGCAAGATGCAACCCTTGAAGTAGAATCCAATATATTGGCAACAGACAATATTAGGAGTAAGGCTGATAGAGACAGAAGAAAAGGTAGGTCTAAAACTACAACTTCTAGTTCCTCTACTGCCCCCCCTCAAACGGATGAAGTGACCAAGCTACTAAAGTGGAAAGGTTGGAATTGGAAGGAAATCAGAGCTACAGGAATCCCCCAAATGTTGATAATAGGGGTAGTTTCAAAAGATCAACTAATGTCCCTCAGACCATCCAAAGAGATCAGAGAAACAGGGACAAAGATGATCAGAAAATCCAAACTCCTCTCCAAAATAACCTGGTTACTAATGAAGATGAAGAGGAAGAAGATATTGATCTTGATATCCATTGTGTTGGAGATACCTCTTCATCCCCTCATTTAACTCAGTCTGCATATGAAGAGGCCCTCATGATTAATCAACTGAATGAGCTAAGTAAAGGCGAAAATACCAGCAACGATCCGAATAGATATGACCTTGGATCCAAGAAGAAAGAAGGAAATCATGACATTCCTGAGTGGCCTGCTAGAGATGAGAAACCTATTAAAGATATAGCAGACAACAGTAAAAAAAGAAAGGCACGAATCCCCCCACCAGTGGTCAAAATTCCTATCCTAGAGGTGAAGGAGATTCTGAAGCCTCCCTCCCCTTATAGCTTTGAGCATGAGATTCAAAATATTAGAATCCCTATACCTATCTCAGAGTTAGTCAAGCATGAGGATTTCAAAAGGTGCCTATCAAAAAAAATTCAACCTGAACCTGCGTCTCACTCCATAGACTCAATTAACCTCCAAGATGAAAGACAAGTTGTCATATTAGGGCCTTTGGTAGAGGATAGAGATGACTCTTCCCCTCCCTTCTACACTTTGTTGAACATCCATGATAAGGTGTTGCATAACGACTTGATGAATTTAGGGGAATCTCACAATCTTATGCCTAAGATTGTCATGGAAGAGCTCGGGTTGGAGGTTACAAAAGCCTACCATGACTTGTATTCTTTCGACTCCAGAAAGGTGAAGTGCCTTGGGGTTATAAAACACTTGGTTGTTTCTCTATTCCAGCTGCCAATGAAGAGCATGGTCATGGATATCATAGTGGTTAATGTTCCTCCTAAGTCCAGGATGCTCTTGTCTAGATCTTGGATAAAGAGACTGGGGGGAACCTTGCAGATGTACCTTTCATACACCACCATTCCTATGTTTGGGGGTGAACAAAGGAGACTTTACAAGGAAGCACAGCTTTCATACATCATCAGTGATGAAGAAAACCCTACCAACCATCCTATTTTTGCTTTTGTCACTGATTTGGGATCCAACATATTGTACCTCACGGATGCTCCTGAAACTCCTCTTGAAATCAGAAAGCAACCCATTTCTTTTTTTGAAATACCTCCTCCAACTACCTATGTTTGGAAAATGTTCTTTGACAGAGCCGCTTCTAAAGAAGGTGTTGGTGCTGGAGTGGTCTTTGTTTCACCTTGTCAAGAAAATATACCTTTGTTCTACAAACTAGAATTTGAAACTACCAACAATGTGGTAGAGTGTGAAGCTTGTGTTTTGGGTTTAAGGGTTGCAAGATACATGGGGATTGAAGAGCTATCAGTATTTGGGAATGCATAACTAATTGTTCATCAGATCAAAAATATTTATCAAGCCAGGCACCCTAGGCTTAAGACATACAGAAATGAAGTATGGGACCTAGTTGACAGTTTCTTCCTAGCTTTCAACATTTCATTTATTCCAAGAGAGGAGAATACCATGGTTGATTCTTTGGCTGTATCAACAAGCCATTTCAGAGTCCCATTTCCACCCAAACTCAAATATGATGTAGAGGTGAAATATAGACCCTCTATACCTGACAATGTCCAACATTGGAAGGTGTTTGAGGATGATAATGAGATCAAAATTTTTCTTGATTTTGTTGATGAGTTATCTTCTTTACAAATTGATCAAGATCATGATTATGAAAGTAACCCTCATGCAGATGTATTTTTAAATAAAATTTCCAATCACCATATTGTTTAGCTTCCTAGCAACCATATTCCAAAGGGACTAGTTCCTTTAGAAAGGTTGTTTGATGGGAATGATGTGGCAGTAAAGTTTAAAGGTTCAACTGATGATGTCGATGTAACTAAGTACAATATTGGTATGGAAGAGGATCCCAAAATTGTCAAGTTGTCAAGAAGCTTGTCAAGAGAGCAAAGGGATGAATATGTTGAACTGTTAAAAGAGTTTGTTGATGTGTTTTCATGGACATATGAAGATCTCAAAACATACGACAGAAGTATCATTGAACACAAAATCCCATTGAAGGAAGAGTCCAATCCATTTAGGAAGAAGTTGAGACAAATAAATCCTATGTTGTTTCCCATTATGGAGAAAGAGGTAAAAAATATTTTGGATGCCCAGATTATCATTCCTTTGAGGTATTCTGAATGGGTGGCCAACTTGGTCCCAGTGAGAAAGAAGAATGGAGAAATCAGACTATGTGTCGATTTCCAAAATTTGAACAGAAGTTCTAAAAAGGACATCTGCCCCTTACCAAAGATGGAACACATATTACAGAGGGTGACAGGTGCATATAGGATGTTCATGATTGATGGTTTTTCTGGCTACAATCAGGTCTCTGTCTTGCCTGAAGATAGAGAGAAGACATCCTTCACCACTCCTTGGGGTACATTCATGTATGCTAAGATGCCCTTTGGGTTGATGAACGCAGGAGTGACCTTTCAGCGAGCCATGGACCTAGCCTTTATTGGAGAGAAGAACAAGTTTGTGATCATTTATTTAGATGACATAACAGTGTTCTGTTGGCAGCAACCAATTCTGCTAATTTTTATCACAATTAAAATCACCACAAAGGGATTACACATTTCTATAGATGCCACCTCCTTAAATTTATGAACATTCATGTTTTTGGACTTCGAGGCAATGATTGGGTTAAACTTATCTTATTGAGTTTTTCGTTTGAATTTTTGCTTCTTTTTTTTTAAATTCATGACTATAAGAATGAATTTAAATAAAAACTTGGTTTGGGATTTGTCGTTATATCTTCTACCTAAGAAAATTTCATTTTGAAGGCACTCATATATCGCTAAGATTCAAGTTTTATGAATTCATTGATTAAATTACCACCACAATCTTTATGTTTTATGGGTATCATGACTTAATTGGTTCCTTGGTTTATCATTTGGTTGTAATTTTTGAATTGTATGAATGCACAAAAAATTGGGTTAACATTCAATATGGGTCTCATGCTCTCAACAGTCATATAAACCTTCATGTCACTTGGTACTGGTCTATTGTACCCACGACTACACCTCATCCCGATGTCCTGGGCATTAATGAGCCATTCATCGTTCGAATTGGCATTCGATGGTAATCAAGGGTTTGATACTCATTTTTGGAAATTTCTCTTAGATCTGCACACCCTTTGGTTTCATGTATCTCTAAACTTAAGTAATTCCAGCATGGCAGTCTCCAAACTTCCTAGTTGTCAGGCCATTTTAGTTTGCATATATCTTTCTCTGCTACTTGCTTGTTGGGAGTCGAAACCTACCACCCGTGATATCTTTTGTGTCTAAATCACAGTTTCCATGGCCCCTGTAGTTCGAATCGAGATGAATGGTTTCCAAGCACTTATTTCCCATGATGATGTCATAGATGACCTAAAGGCTCATGGTTGGGATGTCTTCCTCAGGAAATTTAAAGGCTACAACCTCGCGATCGCGTAGGCCTTTGCACAGACATTTGATGGTTTTAGGGCCAAGGTCGAGGATGTGAAATTGGAAGTAATATAAAATTTCATAGCCCGAGCGACAGTACTCCCGCTGGAAGGAAAAAAATGGTTTAAGAATGCCAAAATGGAGGATGCTCCAAGGAGCTTGTTCATGGTCTCCCATAAATCCACTTGTTTCCCTAAAGGTATTCCCATTGATTTTCTGAAAACTAGATGGCACAACCTTGTATTAATTTTGAAACAGTTTATCACATGTGAAGGTTGGTATGGTTTGGTGTTTTTATACCACATCCATCTACTCATGTTATTCATAGGGTTTTATTTGAACATGTCATTCTACTTGTTAATGAGCCTTTATAAAATGTCAAAACACTATAAGAAACAAAGCATGAACTCTTTGTCAAGTCTTTTTCATCACGGGCTCGTTAAAATCTTGTTTCTATCACATCTATCACAAATCTGGGACAATTGGGAAAGTGTATTGAGACGAAATGGTTTTTCCCAGGCCGACAATACAGTCAAACCTCCTTTAAATGTAAACCCCAATTTGGACAGTCCCGTGACCAAAATTCAAGGTTTCAATTCACCTCATGACTGTGAATTTAATGAATCTGTGTCTATTACTTTGGAAACCCCCATGGTTAAGGAATTACTATGTATGTTTTCGCCCAGGAAATCGTTGGAACAGGTAGTGGGTGAATTAAAAGGAAAAGATTCCCCTGTGCTTATGAATGAATCTAATCAAAATCATAATGATAAACCTATCAGAAAGAAAATTTCTAAGGGTAAGAAACAACAGAGCTCAGATTTAAATTTTAGGAATAAGAGGTCTAGTCGATTGATTTCTAGGAATTTAAGGAATCAGAAAACGGATCATTTGAGCTCGATCTCTATGATCGAGGTCAATGATCATTGTTCAGATCAAGAGATAAACAATTTCCTGGCTCAGGAAGATCCAGACAACCAATGTCCCGGGAAGGAAACCACTGCCCAAGTTGAACAATATGACTTTGTGTCTAGATTACCCCCGTGTCACAAGGCCAAAGAATGTTTTGCTGGCATTATTCACGACTTGAAACAAGCCACAGGGAATCACGAAATACCCGTTGTTGACTACATTCCACATCGATCTGCCATTGCACCAGTACATTGTGACAGTTGCATAGATTGGATAGAATGTTATTACAAGGATATTTCATTATTACAAGCTCAAGTAAAACTTCTAGCTGCTTAGAATTCTATACTTGAATGAGAGAACCAAGAGTTGAAAGCACACAGAGAAAGGGAAAATAAAAGACCCAAGAGATCAAGTAATATAATCACCAAAAATACAACTAGTTTCAAAGCCATCATAAATTCAGAAATGTTTGATCCTTCATTTGCTAATTTATAATGGTAAAAATGATTTTGTTTGATTTTATTTCATTATGTTATGAAAAATCAAAATAGGGAGATTCAATTTTGATTTCCTTTGTTAATAATAAGACTAGTTACAGAATCTATGATTATGTATCCAGACTATTTCTGAATATTAGTTAGCATTATTTTTGAATATCAAATTTGTTTTTCTATCTATAGGAAGTTGATGATTATGATGTTGATTACATGGACAAAACACCTTGGATCATATGCTCTATTATTCAATAGTTTCTTTCTTTTATGTTGATAAAAAATTGATTTATTTTGACAAACCAACTCATACATGAGTGGTTTCTAGTTTCACTATTTTTGTAATACTATCTATTTTTTGGGGATTGCACTCTATCTTGCATGATAAGAGTATGTGAATCCTAAGCTAGTTTAAATATTGGTCACTCTTAGTAGTAAAGACATCTTTGGATGTGATACATTATGGACATGTGATTTTGAAGACTAATATGGAGAATTTGTTAACTACTTGGCTTTAGACTTGTGTGACGCTTACCCCGTTATGTTTTTGCCTTTATCTTATGAAATGTTATTACATTTGATGCAGCTTTAGTCTGGTTATCATATGGTATTTCATATTGTTAAGTACTTTAATTATGTTTGTAATTTGTTGTTCCATATTACATCTGTGATCAATCTGCCATTTAAATATTGTTGATTTATGTCATATATTGAATGATGGATTATATGAATGCTTTATATTGAGTTTACTCTTTTTATAAGTGTTCATTATTATAAGATCACTAGATCTATATATTTATCATTATGTTGTGATATACTCTCTTCAATGCATCTTTGAGTTTATTATGGGAGCATTAGCATAGTTCTTTTACAGGTTTCCATCATAGGCTGGACAGTCAAGAGTCTTAAAATCGCACAGGAGGATAAATTCATTTTAGTCGATTAGTTACAGGTTAGTTTACATGTTATTTATTTAAAACATTTTGTTAATGAAATAATAACAACATGAATTAGATTTTGACTGTTTACGTATTCTTATTTCAATTATATTTGATTAGCATTCGTTAGTTTTAGATCTTTAGACATTCAAAAGAAAACAGAAAAATGTATGTGCTTTCTTTATCTCTTCCATAAACAATTTCAAAAACAGTTGTTTCGCAAGATGTCAAGTAAATCTTGTACGTTGTACATAAATTGTTTATAATCATATGCACATATTCGCGTTTTCATTTGAACTTTTGTAATTATTGTATTATTAGTATCATAGATTTATAGATTAGTTTCTTTTCTTTTATTATTTTTAGTACTTTAGTTGGCCAACGGAGCCATTAAAATCGTCGGGTCATTTCATTCCAAACGGCTTGGGTTACTTAGACAACCCCAGTCCGGATTTGACCTTCCAGTTGATAGTGTGTCAAATACACCCATAAACAAATGGCGCTAGAAGGAGGGCATGAATTTAATTGATGACACATGGAGGTCGCAAGACTCCTACCCCACACACTCGCACTCTTGTCGTAACATGTAGTCACTCAGAAAATAACATTACATTTGAAACAACAACTACCTCAAACGATAACCCTTATATTCATGTTGAACCAGTAACACCAGTTCCTCAAGGAATTGACGTCCAAGAAATTGTCCCACAATCACTAATAAGAACTCATAGTAACTTAGCCTGTATCAGACAACCTAGTAGGCCACTTAATCAACCACTTGATTTCACAGATATCCAAGAACAACTTCAAGGAATTGGTCTGACCGAAAACCCTTTAGGTGGAAACACTACTAATCCAGCTGAAACGTTTATCCTAGGAGCTGGAGGATCTGGTATCCCACCATCCCCACCTGGTTCTTCTCCATCATATTTAGGAGGAGAGTCTTTAGACAAAGGTATATCTTCATCTAAACCATCTCAGCCCTCAACACCACCAACTCCCATGGAAAACCAAAATAACCCTGCCAGACCCTGGCTCGGTCAAAATGATGTGGTTGTACCTAGACCCCAACACCCATTACCTAAACATCCAGAGAAATGGTTGCCCAAATTTGATCCAGATTCGAAGCAATCAGTTGAGGATCGCATCAAGAAATTTATGTTGGCCATTAGAATCCAGAGCGTTGAACATGAGGATGTAGTATGAAAATTATTTCCTTATACTTTTGATGGAAATGCCTCCACATGGTATTTTGCTCAACATCCCCAAACCATCGTTTCTTGGGACAAGTTCAAAACTTCTTTTCTGGAAAAATTTGGAGATGATAAATGTTCGGAAGTCTTGGTTATGGAACTCTCTAGTTTTAAAATGAACCTTAAAAAAAAAGTGAAAGACTTTAACCAAATATTTCTTACATGAAAAAACAAAATCCCTGCAAATTTGATGCCCGTTGAAAGTTTAATTGTTGCATATTATGCTAAAGCCCTGCACAATAACATAGCAATATGGGTCAAAAGGTCGAAGAAGAGCACTTCATTAGAAGCCTTTGAGGAGGCAAGCCAAATTGAGAAAGATATTATTAGCTTAAAAGATAATCTTAATAGTGAAGTTGAAACAGCTTTGTCCTCTAAGAAGAAAATAGAAATTCTCATGAGGCCTCCTCAAACAAAAAACCAACAAGAAACTTTAGACTTAGAGAGCTTGCAGAAAGATTTCCAGAAATTGTCCAAGCAGGTCATTGACTTGAAAATATCATTCGAGGAGGCATCTACAAGAAAAGGGAGTTTCAAACCTCCTTTTAGGAAACCTTTTCCTCCAAACTGGCCAAACCCGACCACAAAAGGTCTAAATTTCAAAAGTTTACAGTATGCTTTGCAAACCCTCTTAGAAGCACATGATAGTTTTCTTTCTCTTCCTTCTAAAAAATATGATGATGCAGTTGAGGAAGAGGTATCAGAAGAGGACTCGTCTCCTCCTGTTTTCAATCATTTATCGAACAATATCTTCCAAGCAAATTTCGAAATTGTCCACCCCTACAACACAAGAAGCAAAATGCAGAACAACCCCCTTCCCGAAGTAAGTAAAAATGTGTCTCCAAAACAGTCAAATCAAATTGAAATCAAACAAATCCTAGCAGCCCCATTGTTAGAGTATGATTTAATTGAAGATCTAATAATATTGAGGGCTAATATTTATGTTTTTGAACTACTGAAATTTCCTCTTATTTTGCAGAAAATGCTTCAAAGCATCGTTGAAAACGGTAAAAAGAGTGATGTTAGCAGTAGAAATTGATTCAAACACAGCTAAAATGTCCCAACTAAAAAGACATTTGAACCTCAAGACAAAAGGGAATTAGCATAAAAAACTATAGCAAATGTAAATAAAATTGTTTTAGGGACAACATTAAAAAATCAGCAGAATTTTGTTGCTTCCACATGGAAAAATGTCCCACCTTTTTTATTGACTTTTGAGATTTTTAATAGGAATGTACATAATTGTATGGTTGACTCCGATGCATCATCAAACGTGATGCCTCTGTCTATATGTCAGAAAATTAATGCAAAAGTACAACCTTCTGATTTTAAAATTATTCAGCTAGATCGAACAAATGTTAAAGTAATCGGTGATCTTAAGAATGTGTTGATTAGACTATCATCCAATCCTAAAGTTCATCAAGTAACTGATATAATTGTTGTTGATATTCCTGAAGTTTATGGTCTATTTTTAAGCAGAGACTGGTCAGAATAGTTGCACGATTATTTCGCCACTGACTCGTCTCACTTGTGGCTGCCTGGAAATGGATAGCCCAATAAAATAAAAATAAACCGAGAACGTTATCTTAAGCATACTATGACAGATTTGAATGATCCAAATGAGCCTTTCATTACCACAGTAAATTCAATGGAAATGTAGGGGATGAATACCTTTTTCAGTAACTTCATGACTGAAATTTCTCTTATCTCAGACCCAGAACAACAATCTGAAGTAATGTTCTGCACTCAGATATCCTTTTCTCCAAATGTGCCAAGCACTGCTAATGATGCACATATCTGATCCTTATATTTCGATGGATCTAAATGCCAAGAAGGAGCATGTGTTGGCTGTCTACTCATTGATTCTATAGGTAATAAAACTTTTGTTTCTTGTCGGTTGGAGTTTGAATGTACTAACAACACGGTCGAGTATGAAGCGTTTCTGCAAGGAATTAGGAAAGCATTGGATATGGACGTGCGAAATTTGATAGTATTCGATGATTCAGAAATCATGGTCAAGCGGGTAAGAAATGTCATACATTGTTTATCACTGTATCTGAAAAGCTACCAAACCAAGGTATGGAGTTTAATGCATAAATTTCCAGCATTTAATATAAATTCTATTCCTAGGATGAGTAATTTGAAAGCTGATCTACTAGCCAATGTTGCTTCTAAATTGTTGTTTGTTGAAGGTCTTTCCCCTAATTAGTTTTCGATCAAATTGTTGTTCAGACTGTCGATTCTAGAAAACATCATGAATTGGAGATTATTCGATGATGACCAGTAGATCATCAGTTTTCTGCATATGGAGGACACCTTTCAGGATGTAGTCATTGATGAAGGCACTCATGACGAGAATCTCTGAAACTTCACGGTAATATCTTATCCTTGATCTCCTGAATCGACGTAAGAGCTGGTAAAGTCTATCCCCAGATCTGTTGTGAGAGTGGATAAAATTTATGACTTGCATGATAAGTTTATAGGGGTAGTCAACTGTAAAACTAACAGTTCCTCTTTGATCTATGAAACAGTTAATTTCAGAACAAGAAATAATCCTCAAAATATTAATCTGGGAAAGGGATGTTCCGAGCAAGAAAGATCCACTTTCATAAAACTATTTAAATAATTTAAAGATGTATTTTCCTGGGCGTATGATGACTTGAAATTTTTTTATCCAAACACCATACATCATGTAATCCCTATGAAGCCCCAGACTCAACCTTTTCAACAGAAATTGAGGAAAATGCATCATAAATTGGAACCGACTGTTAAAAAGGAACTAAACAAATTACTAACTGCAAAGATAATTTTTATGGTTAGGCACACTCAATGGGTGTCTAATTTAGTACCTATAAGGAAGAAAAGTGGTGAAATTTGACTCTGTGTCGACTTTCATAACCTAAACCGAGCATCTGACAAAGACAACTGCCTGGTTCCTCCAATGGAACAGATTCTACAACATGTGGCTAGTTTCGAAAGACTATATTTGTTAGATGGTTTTTCAGGATACAATCAGGTCCTTATGTCTCTGTCGGACCAACTTAAAACCACCTTCCATACCCCATGGGGCACTTATGCCTTCAGGAAAATGCCTTTTGGACTGATAAATTCTGGTGCCACTTTCCAGAGAGAAATGGATATTGCTTTATGTGGCCACATTAACCAGTCAGTTGTGGTATATCTTGATGATGTCACCATATTTTCTAAAAACAAGAAAGATCACTTGTCTCACCTTAGGGTTGTCCTGGAACGATGCCGCAAGTTCAGCATATCTCTCAACCCTAAGAAATCGTTCTTTGCAGTAGAGAAAGGAAAAATTCTTGGGTTTATAGTATCTAAGTATGGAATGATTATTGACACTGAAAGAACCCAAGCCATTGCTAAACTTTCCCCTCCATCTTCCAAAAAGGCCATGCAATCCTTTTTGGGTAAGATTAATTTTGTCAGAAGATTTGTTCCAAGTTTCTTGGAAATGGTTAGACCGCTACAAAATCTAATTAAAAATGATGTTTTGTATCGATGGGGACCTCAAGAAAGTCAGGATTATGATTCAATTAGAAAAGCAATAATAGAATCCCCTTCTTTGATGAGTCCCGATTTTTCTCAGGATTTCACTCTTTACACTTTTGCATCTGACCGATCTTATGTTGTTATAATTACATAGAAAAACGTTGAAACTAATGAGATACCCATTGCCTTCATGAGCTCAACCTTTAAAGGAGAAGAACTTAATTATCCAGCAGTAGATCAGCAAGAATATGTTGTTTTTAAAGCAGTGACGGTCTTACCTGCTAAAATCCAGAACCAAAGTTGTTGTTCCTTATGTGACTGTGAGAAACTTGTTAGTACAAAAAGAGTTGGGTGAGAAAAGGGAAAATTGTATGACATCGCTACAGGAATATGACCTTGAAATAACTCCTGCACAAATTGTTAGAGGTAACGGCCTGTGTAAACTAGTGGTTGGTTCAGTTGAAGAAGAGGAAAGTTGAATAAACACCTCAATTGTAAATCAGCATAACGAAGAACAAATCAGTTGTGAACAAGATGCTCCCAATTCTTGGTATGAGAACATTAGATTTTATCTAATGCAGAGATCTTCTCCTTGCAATCTTGATCCTAAAACCAGAATAGCACTTAGGCTCAAATCTGCATCTTTCCAGTTAATCAATGATATTTTATTTCGAAAGAACTTTGATGGTGTTTTTCTGCGTTGTTTAGAAAAGGAGGAATCTGAAAGAGTGTTGGCTGAACTTCATGTCAATGAAGCCGGTGGTCACTTCAGTGGAGATAATACTGCCCACAAAGTGCTAAGGGTTGGATACTATTGGGCTACCTTTTTTAAAGATGCCCATACATTGTCCCGCAAATGTGTAATCTTCCAAAAGGCTACAAGACGGGTGAAAATGTTGCTTTCCCTTTGCAACCTGTTACTATAGATGCACATTTTCAGCAATGGGGCCTAGACATCATAAGACCAATCAATCCCTCGTCTTCACAATAGGACATGCATATCCTGATAGTAACAGACCATTTCACAAGATCGTATGAAGTTGTACCTTTAAAAGTGGTCAACACCAATCAGGTAGTGTATTTTCTGAACTCCTGTATCATCACTCGATTTGGCGTTCCTGAATGTCTAGTTTTCGATAACACCTCTTACTTTTTGCCCCTTGATATGAATGTTTTTGCTCTTGAAAAAGGGATTAAACTGGAATATTTTGCAAGCTACTACCCTTAAGGGAATGGCCTAGCAGAATCAACAAATAAGAATTTAATCAAGATTATTAAAAGGACAGTTTCATAAAACCATAAGAATTGGCATAATGCACTCTAGGCTGATAGGGTAACTCTAAAAGTCTTCGTTGGTAATTCTCCCTTCTTCCTTGTCTATAGAAGAGAATCCATCCTCCCCCAACATGTTTTACTCCCTTCTCTGCTATTGTCACAGAAAGTTCAAGGAGAAGAGTGCCCTCCTCTAGAAAATTGGGTAAATGCCTTGTTAAAACTAGAAGAGCTGAGAACATGAGCTAAACAGAAACTGGACCAACACCAGCAAATTGTAAAAAGCTAGTTTGATTCAAATTCATCTTCTGATAGGAATTTTGATGTCGTAGATTTGGTTCTCAAGTGGGACAAATATCACGAGGGAAAGGGGGAACATACCAAGTTTCAGAACTTGTGGTTGGGACCATTTGTAATTTTTTTAAAATTGGGTCCCAGCTCTTTCCGTCTACATAATTTGGAGGGACAAACAGACACTTTCCCGGTGAATGGCCAGGCTCTCAAGAGGTATTTCACCTGATGATTTATGATCCACCCTCTTGTAAATATTTTTAATTTTCTTTTATGTTTTGATTTTGGTTCTTTTAATTTTGCTTGATTTTGATTGGTTTCCGAATCATTATGTCTGAATCACCATTTAAATTGTTGAAGGGACATCAAAACTCTTGTTCTGTAGTAGCAGCTGATAACTTTTCAAGCATCTGAGCAAAAAGTGCTAAAAATCAGATCAACAGAGGGAAGTTTATGTTCAAACAGTGTTCCTGGTTTCTCATTAAAAACACAGGAATATGCGATTATCCTTAAAAAATTCTAACGTTGTCCCTGTTTTAAGGAAAACAACTCAATTGTACCTTCCCATCCTCGAGATGGTTTCTTAACAGAAATCTAAGTGTCCAAATCGTGATGAAGGTCATCAAATCAGAAAATTAATTTGCAAATGATCAGACTTTTCATTCCAAACTATGAGATTTTCAGTATCACCTCGCTCTCTTGAATATCATGAAGTTTATGCAAATTTATAAACAAATTCTAGAGAGTTGGAAGCATTTTAATGTGTGGGAAGTGTTTGCCCGTCGGAACACTAAATTGGTCTACTGGTAGCGGTTAAATGCACTCATGATACCAAGGAAACTTCATCGAGGTACTGAACAGGCCCATTGGCAGCGAAGCAATGCCAGGTTTAAGAAAATTCTCAGATATGTCTATTGATATTATCAAGCATGAAGATGTTTTTATCATGAATGGATGACTCTTGGACAGGATAGAGGTATTAGAGTGGGTTAAATGACATCCATGTCGAGGCTATCGACGCCTGGTGGCAACAGTGGCTCTATCAACAGAATCGAATTTATCTGTGTAAACATCTCTATACCTGTAATCTAAATAAGATACCAAACTACTTTTTCAAACAAAAATACATCCAATGCTAAATTGCATTATTTTCTAAGTTTTGATTGGAATGTTTGATCTGTTGTTTACTATTTCTAAAAATTTATTTCATCTGACCCACTGACATAAATTTTCTGGTGATGTAGAGATAACTGCTTCGCATAATATGTCGTCATTATTGACAGCTACCAATTCTGTCGATTTTTATCACAATTAAAATCACCACAAAGGGATTACACCTTTTTGTAGTTGCCACATCCTTAAATTTATGAACCTTCATGTTTTTGGACTTCGAGGCGATGATTGGGTTAAACGTATCTTATTGAGTTTTTCGTTTGAATTTTCGCTTGTTTTGTTTTAAAATTCATGATTGTAAGAATGAATTTAAATAAAAACTTGGTTTGGGATTTGTCATTATATCTTCTACCTAAGAAAATTTCACTTTGAAGGCACTCATATATCGCTAAGCTTCAAGTTTTATGAATTCATTGATTAAATTACCACCACAATCTTTATGTTTTATGGGTATCATGACTTAATTGGTTCCTTGGTTGATCATTTGGTTGTAATTTTTGAATTGTATGAATGCACAAAACATTGGGTTAACATTCGATATGGGTCTCATGCTCTCAACAGTCATATCATCCTTCATGTCACTTGGTACTGGTATGATGTACCCACGACTACACCTCACCCTGATGTCCTACACATTAATGAAACCATTCATTGTTCGAATTGGCATTCGATGGAAATCAAGGGTTTGATACTCATTTTGGGAAATGGCTCTTAGATATACATGCCCTTCAGTTCTATATATCTCTAAACTTAAGTAATCGCAGCATGGAAGTCTCCAAACTTCTTAGTTGTTGAGCCATTTTAGTTTGCACAGATATCTCTATGTTACTCATTTGTTGGGAGCCGAAACCTACCACCTATGATATCTTTTGTGTCTATTGCACAATGGCCATGACCCTTGTGGTTTGAATCGAGCCGAATGGTTTCCAAGCCCTTCTTTCCCATGATGACGCCATAGATGACCTGGAGGCTCACAGTTGGGATGTCTTCCTCGGAAAGTTCAAAGGCTACAACCTCACGGTCGCGCAGGCCTTTGCACAGACAATTGATGGTTTTAGGGCCAAGGTCGGGTATGTGTAATTGGAAGTAGCATACGATTTCATAGCCCGAGTGACAGGACTCTCACTGGAAGGTGAAAAGTGGTTTAAGAATGCCAAAATGGAGGATGTTCCATGGAGCTTGTTCATGGTCTCCCGCAAATCCACCTTCTTCCCTAAAGGTATTCCCATTCCTTTTCTAAAACCTAGATGGCACAATCTTGTTTTAATTTTGAAATAGTTTATCACAATTGAGGGCCGGTATGGTTTGGTATTTTTATACCACATCTGTCTGCTCATGTTTTTCATAGGGTTTGATTTGAACATGTCATTCTACTTGTTAATGAGCCTTTATAAAATGTCAAAATGCTATAAGCGATAGAGCATGAACTCTCTATCGAGTATTTTTCATCACGGGCTCGTTAAAATCCTGTTGCTATCACATCTATCACAAATTGGGGACAATTGGGAGAGTTTCTTGTGCCGAAATGGTTTTTCCCAAGCCGGCAATACAATCAAACCGCCTTTAAATGTAAACCCCAATTTGGACAATACCGTGACCGAAAGTCAGGGTTTCAATTCACCTGATGACTGTGAATTTAATGAATATGTGTCTATTGCTTTAGACAACCCCGTGGTTAAGGAATTACAATGTATGTTTTCGCCCAGGAAATCGTTGGAACAGGTAGTGGGCGAATTAAAATCAAAATATTCCCATGTGCTTATGAATGAATCTAATCATAATCATAATGATAAACCTATCGCAAAGAAAATTCGTAAGGGTAAGAAACAGTAGAGATCATATTTAAATTTTAGGAATAATAGGTATGGTCGATTGATTTCTAGGAATTTAAGGAATCAGAAAAAGGATAATTTGAGCTTGATCTCTACAATCGAGGTCAATGATCATTGTTCAGATCAAGAGATAAATGATTTCCTAGCTCAGGAAGATCTGAACAACCAATGTCCCGTGAAGGAAACTACTACCCAAGTTGAACAATATGACTTCGTGTCGAGATTACCCCCGTGTCTCAAGGAAAAAGGAGGTTTTGCTGGAATTAGTCACGACTTGAACCAATCCACAAGGATGCATGAAATACATGTTGTTGACTACATTCCATATCGATCTGTCATTGCACCGGTACATTGTGACAGTTGCCTAGATTGGATAGAGTGTTATTATAGGGATATTTCGTTGTTACGGGCTCAAGTAAAACCTCTAGCTACTCAGAATTCTCTACTGGAACGAGAGAAACAAGAGTTGAAAGCACACGCAGAAAGGGAAAATAAAAGACCCAAGAGATCCGGTAATATAATCATAAAAAATACAACTATTTTCAAAGCCATCATAAATTCGAAACTGTCTTATCCTTCATTTGTTCATTTCTAATGGTAAAAATGGTTTTATTTTATTTTATTTCATTCTGTTATGAAAAATCAAAATAGGGAGATTTAATTTTGATTTCCTTTGTTAATAATAAGACTAGCTACAGAATCTATGATTATGTAGCCAGTCTATTTATGAACATTAGTTAGCATTACTTTCTGAATATCAAATTTGTTTTTCTATCTACAGGAAGTTGATGATTATGATGTTGATTACATGGAACAAACACCTTGGATCATACGCTCTATTATTCAGTAGTTTATTTTCTTTTATGTTGATAAAACTTTGATTTATTTTGACAAACCAACTCATACATGAGTGGTTTCTAGTTTCACTATTTTTGTAATACTATCTATTTTTGGGGGATTGCACTCTATCTTGCATGATAAGAGTATGTGAATCCTAAGCTAGTTTAAATATTGGTCACTCTTAGTAGTAAAGACATCTTTGGTTGGGATACATTATGGACATATGATTTTGAAGACTGATATGGAGAAGTTGTTCATTACTTGGCTTTAGACCTGTGTGACGCTTACCCCATTATGTTTTTGCCTCTATCTTATGAAATGTTATTACGTTTGATGCAACTTTAGTATGGTTATCATATGGTATTTCATATTATTAAGTACTTTAATTATGTCTATAATTTGTTGTTCCATATTACATCTGTGATCAATCTGCCATTTAAATATTTTTTATTTATGCCAGATATTGAATGATGGATTATATGAATGCTTTGTATTGAATTTCCTCTTTTTATAAGTGTTCATTATTATAAGATCACTAGATCTGTATATTTATCATTCTATTGTTATATACTCTCTCCAATTCATCTTTTAGTTTATTCTGAGAGCATTAGCACTGTTCTTTTACAGGTTTCCCTCATAGGCTGGACAATCAAGAGTCTTGAAATCGCATAGGAGGATAAATTCATTTTAGTCGATTAGTTACAGGTTAGTTTACATGTTATTTATTTAAAACATTTTGTTAATGAAATAAGAACAACCTAAATTATCTTTTGATTGTTTACGTATTCTTATTTCAATTATATTTGATTAATATTTGTTAGTTTTAGATCTTTAGACATTCAAAAGAAAATAGAAAAATGTATGTGATTTCTTTATCTCTTCCTTAAACAATTTCAAAAACATTTGTTTCGCAAGATGTCAAATAAATCGTGTATGTTATACATAAATTGTTTATAATCATATGCACATATTCGCATTTTCATTTGAACTTTTGTAATTATTATATTATTAGTATCATAGCTTTATATATTAGTTTCTTTTCTTTTATTATTTTTAGGACTTTAGTTGGCCAATGTAGCCATTAAACTCGTCGGGTCATTTCATTCCAAATGGCTTGGGTTATTTAGACAACTCTAGTCCGGATTTGACCTTCCAGTTGACGGTGTTTCAAATACGCTCGTCAATATGTTCTCACAATATGATAAAGAAAATTATGGTCATTTAAGAAGGGTCTTCTTGAAATGCAGAAAATTTGGTCTCTCTTTAAATCCCAAAAAATCATTATTTTCCATGAAAGAGGGGAAATTGTTAGGAGACATTGTATCAGCTGAGGGAGTAAAGATTGATCCAAGTAGGGTATAAGCTATCCAAACTTTTTCATTCCCTATATCCAAGAAAGAAGTCCAATCTTTCTTGGGGAAAATTAATTTTTTGAGAAGGTTTGTTTCAAATTCTTTTGAGTTGGTAAATTTTATCACAACCATGTTGAGGAAAGGGAATGAGATCAAATGGACTGTTGAATCTTGCAACTCTTTTGACCAAATAAAGAAGGCCTTGACTAAAGCACCTGTGCTCATTAGTCCTGATTACTCCAAATATTTTCTGATTTTCTCCTTTGCTTCATTTGACATAGTAGCAGTTGTTTTGCTGCAGAAGAATGTTGAAGGCTTAGAGCAACCCATTTCCTTTTTTAGTAGAGCACTCAGAGACGTTGAAGTAAAGTATGACATCATGGAAATGCAGGCCTATGCTTTGGTCAAAGATTTTAGAGTTTATGTTATGCATTCAAAAGTCATTTCATATGTCCCTTCAGCTTCTATGAAGGAGATCCTCATTCAGCCTGACATAGACAGAAGAAGAAGCAATTGGATTGCCAAGATCCTTGAATTTTATCTTGAGATAAATCCCACCAAATTGGTTAAAGGCCAAGGTTTAGCTAGATTGTTGGTTGAATCTAATTGCAAATCTTTGGGGGTCCATTTCATAAAAGTTGTTCAAAAAATCAACAAGTTGAGTTGTCTGATGAAGGTTCTCAAGTCAGCCCTCCATTGGCAGGATGCACTTGGTACAAGGACATTATATTTTTCCTACAGAAGTTGCAGCTCCTTATGGTATCGAAAAGAACAAGGTGAGAGCTTTGAAGCTCAAATCAATTAAATATTGTCTTATTGATCAAGTTTTATATTGGAAAGACCCTTTAGGAGTGATTTTGAGATGTCTAGACCCACAGGAAGCCCAAAGGATTATGTATGATTTTCATGACAATTTAAGTGGGGGGAATCACTTTTGGAGAACCACATCCTACAAGATTCTCAGGGATGGGTATTTTTGGCCTAGTCTCTTCACTAGTGTCTGTGAAAAAATCAAGTCTTGTGTCAAGTGTCGAAAATTCTCTAGAAAGCAACAGCACAAGTCTTTGCCATTGAAACCCATGGTAGCTTCAGGTCCCTTTCAACAGTGGGGCCTAGACTTTGTTGGGGAAATTCATCCTACTTCAAGTGGTCAGCATAGATGGATATTGACTGCCACATAATACTTTACTAAATGGATAGAATCCACCCCCACAATAAATGCTTCCCACGGGGTAATCATTAGTTTTCTTGAGTATATTATAGCAAGATTTGATTGTCCAAACAAAATTGTCACTGATAATGTTGCATATTTCAAGGTTGAACCATTGATTAAGTTTTGTGAACAGTTTGGAATCACATTGATTCGCTCCACTCCTTACTACCCCCAAGGGAATGGACTGTTAGAATCCTCTAACAAGAGCCTTATTAAGATCATCAAAAGATTGTTAGAGGACAACAAGAAGGCCTGGAATACAAAGATTAAATTTTCTTTATGGTCTGACAGAGTGACAACAAAAATATCTCTTGGTGTCTCTCCTTTCCAACTGGTGTATGGAGTTGAGGCCATCTTTCCCTCTCAACTTGCCTTACCTGTGGAAAAAATCTTCCAAGATTATCAAAGAGAACCAAATAATATGATCAGAAGAATACAACAGCTGGTAGAAGTGCAACAGACGAGGGAGAAAATACTGGACAAAGCCCATGACCATCAACAGAAGATCAAGCAAGCTTTCGACAAAAAAGTAAGGAAAGAGGATTTCCAGTTGGGAGATCTAGTACTCAAGTGGGATGCACCTAAACCATATAAAGGCAAGCATGGTAAATTTGAGGCCTTGTGGATTGGCCCTTCAAAGCTTCTGATATTTTTTCAAATAACACTTACAAGTTGCAGGATTTGGAGGATGCTGAAGTTTTTGGTAGCCCTGTAAATGGGCATTTTCTGAAGAAGTTTTTTACTTAAGCCATGAGTGGCTTCCCATGTCATTGTAAATATAATTTTTCTTTTATTTTTGGTTTTTATAAGTGACTCCATAACCCAACAGCTAAGGCATTGGAACTACTTGTTCTTGGCAGCTCGCAGGGAGCATGCCATCCCCTGTGGAGCCAAATGTTATCACACAAACTTGTTATAGTCATGTGGGTTTGTGGTTTCCACCTAAGTCTGTGTTTTGCCCTGTCTCTCTCCTTTCGCAAACCAATTCTTAAGTTTTTTCCCCTTCGGCTTGTAAAATCATCTTCATTTTCCCCCCTTTGTGTTTAAAGTGTCCTGGTATCATTGTTTTCCTAGCCCCTATCCATTCATCCAAGTCTTTGTTTACACAGGCCGCAGTCATGGGCTCAAAACACAACACTCAGAGCGATCCGTTCTGGACTCGAATCAAGCAAAAGGGCAGGTTCAACTTTCAACAGTGGGAATTCCATGTGGAGTTCATATTAGCAGGTCACGGGCATTCAGAATCTTAAAATTTGCACGAAGTATAGCGTCGGAGAAAAAGTCCCAAAGAGAGCATGAATCATAGATGATTAAAGGGACATGTGGCAGTTGATTGAAGTGTTTGGGGAAATAAGCTTCAGGAGTTTCAAAGTGAGAAGTGTGTGGAAGTGTCGAAGTGCCGAAGCGTTGAAGTGTCGAAGTGCCAAAGTGTTTCTCAGTTGTCCGATCCAGGAGGACACGTGTCAATTTATCGCCAACTCCAGGTGAAAATCAATTGAAAGAAAAAGTTTGAGTTTTGACTTTTCTGAAATCCGAAGCCCGAATCACGAAGCAGATCTCGGTCGTCGATTTGAAAAGAGAAAGTCTAATCCATCAATCTAAAAGGCGCTAGAGTTGGTCTGTTGATCAAAAAGCCTCATCTCAGATCAATGGTCGTGTTCCATTGCGGGGTTGGAAGGTGTGCACATTTTTAAATTTTTAAGGGCGGGCCGCAATCAGAACCGTGGTTTTTAGAAAGGGACGTGTGGCGGTTCATGGTGAATTGTGGGGACAAAACCGGTTGGTTTCAAACCACCCTTGGTCGCACCTGCAATCACACAATTGCATAGGGTCATGGCCCTAGGTCACATTGAAGAAGGAGAAATGGAGAGGAGTTGCACCAAAGGCCAAAAGCGCATGTATTGGTCACAGAAGAAGATTTGCATGGCCTCGAGGCACCGAGATTGACTCAAAAAAGTCGTGGGCACTGCCTGGAGCATTCATGGATGTCAGGCCTCATCCTGATCCTAATGAAGGTAGTTAATGGAAATGGGGGCGGCAGTTGAGACCTCGTCTCACTTCATAAATGGAAAGCATACTGAGAATTGTCGTGGGCATGGGGGGAGTTTGTCAATCCGAATTTTACCGAGGGATGTATTTTCCTGCAAAGCACATAACTAAGTCAGGATAGCGTCTGACATAAGAAGGTCTGCACAGGATGACAGAGTAGGTGTCGACTGGAAACTTTGAATGCAGGGGTCTGATCACATTCCTAGTGGTTGCATCATTTCTAGTATATATAGGTAGTTTTGATATTTTGTTAAGGTCGAATGGTTGATCTAGGCTCCTTGCTATTGTAATATTTTGATGAAGAACATTGGTTATTTGGTTATGTCTTGATTTAAGACGACTTGATTAATCTAAGTCAACTTTCTTACTCCATCTTATTTGCCTCTGATACTGAGAGAGTTCATGATTGACTGATTCACATGGATTGTTGTGACTGTATTATGATGAATGTTTGATTATAATGTTGTTATGATTTCTTTCAGTTTCCTTGAAATTTGAGTCCAAGAGGATCTTGTGTTTAAGTTTTTCTTCCTTAGGCTGATGGAATGCTTGATGTTCATGACAGACCTCTACAGTTTTCTCACCAAAGTCTTCCTCCTACTCACCTTTACTCCAACTTACTGACTGAAGTTGATCCAAGACGTTAATTGATTGCGCATATCAGTCCAGACTTTTGAGTTAGAACATTATTTTCATTGAGTCATCTCCATTTGGCCTCTTAAAACTCATTTACATTTACTGTATAAACTAATGGGTACTGGGCTTACCTTCTATGCAATCTGAGGATGACTTATAGTGCTAACAGACACCACCCTTTATCTTTGAAATTTTATTCCCTCTTCGACTATCTATAGAATTGTTTATATGTTTCGTTATTGTAGATTTTAACCTTGTATGATATTTTACTGCAAACACATTTCCAGTAAAATAACATAAAAGATACAATGGAAAATACACACATTACACTGAGATTTTTCCCCTAGAAACCCAAACCGGGAAAACCAACATATTCTATATTAATTCACACCATACATTGTTTAAAATACAATATACATAGAAGATCCAGTGACATCCAAAACCCTAACCCAATGACCTGGATTAGTCAACAACCCTAATTCCTTAACTGGAAATAGAAAACCATTGGCAAAAAACCATGTGTCGAAAAACCGCCCAACAATTGACACAAAAATCAAGGCAACATGAAAAATGAAACAAAAAAGGTGACACATTTCCCAAGGCAAAAACAATTCCATGTTGATGAAGTCGCAGAGCATCTAATGAATGTTGTAAAAGGGTTATCTCAAGAATCTACCAAAGAACAATCCCTTGCAGATGAAGATATGCTTGAAGGGAAAGTTTATGAAGAAAGTTACCATGAAAACCCCAATGAAGTTTCTCATGTCGAAGGCCTAGATGAAATTTCGGTGTTTATTCTCCATCTTGAGGAGGATGAGGTTCTAAATCCTTGTGAAGAAGAAATTAGTTCCAATGATACAATTGATCAACATATTGATGATTTCATATGTGTTGGAAGGCGTACGTGGGACATGGTTTGTATCATTTTTTATAAGGACCCCATTTATGACATTGAGAACATCTCTCTAATGAATGTTGAGTTGTCACCTTCAATGAAATGGTCCTCCTGTTTCGAGGATCCAAGTATTTGGTGGCCTGATGATGATATGAGCATAGATTTGTCTCATTCATCCAAGGATGACTTGTTACAACATACTTATGTTGATACCCATCCACACCTTAGGGTTTCATCCTTTGAAGGATTCTTAACTATTACCTAATTAATATTCTTAAAAATATTCTCAAAAGGGTTATATAAAATGGCTTCCCAAATTTTCATAGGATGTGTGCATAAAATTTTTCTCTTCAGGGAAAGACAACGAGTGGTATAGAAAAATCCATCCCAAAAACATTACCACTTGGGAAGTGTTTCAAAACTTCTTCATCGAAGGATTCATAGAAAATGGAACCAATGGTCATGAAACCGAGGATGAAGATGAGCCATCATTTGTACATGGTAGCCCTCTTCAACCTTGGGTGGATCATGCTTGTGGTCATTCTTTCCGACAGGATTTTCTCCCCCCCACCCACCTCCATCAGTTACTTTCTATGATTGATTATATGCATATTCATGTTCATCATTGTTATATGCCTAACTTGCCTTTGATATACTTTATAATTAAGCATAGGGGAAAGAACTTGGTAAATACACTAAGAAGATGGTTGCATTGGCTGTATGAATTCACTTGACATCACTTTTCATCTCACCATCAGGGCCACGAGACCCAGGCAAGTAGGTAGGTCATCTTGCTTTCTTTCATTTGCATCTTTCCTTCTCATGGTAATTTAGTTGCATCTCATTTTTATTTTTATTTTTCTCTACTTGCATTATTGCTTTACATCATTTTCTTACACCATACGCATGTTAGTTAGGAATTTTTGAAAAAAGTGCAAAATTTCCTTTTCTAAGATTAGTTGTCAATTTTGAATTCTTGAGATTTTGATTATATGAACAAAGGATGAGCATGCCATCCTAGATACCCAAACACATTTGTTTGTTTCAATGTGTGTAGGCACAATTCTTACGATGAGATGTTGAGGTTCTCATGCACTCAACGACGAACACATGTCCTCGATTAGGAGCTAGATGTTATCCCCCGTTCCTAGGGATAACTAAGGATATGTCTCGAGTCCCTCGGGTTGCATACATGGATTACCGAGAGATGGATCGACCGATAATGTCCATAGACTAGCAAGGCGAGCCCCACATCACACCACTCTTCACCTTTTGATTGATGTTTAAACCATTCACCACACAAGCTTGGCTCACAGAGGATAATAAGTCTTGGTCCATGAGGTAATGAGTTTGGTGTTGTGGTAAGTGTAATTTTAATAAATGAAGCATTTGAATATGTTGTAAAGGGTCTTTTCTTGATTTTCAAATTGTTTGCTTAGAAATTATGCTCTTTGCCTTATTTCACCTTGATGGTTGAAATTGTTATCCTAGTAAGTAGTAACCCTTGTGGAAAGGGTTTCTACTAGGGGTCTCCTTGATGAGTCATCATTCTGATCCCGCACATACTTGCCACTTTCCATGTTTCCTTCCCTTTGTTTCCTCATATTTTGGGTTTTCGGGCCACATTGACCCAACAAGGGCGTGTACCTCATTTCATGGGAAGAAGGGGATAAAGGCCCAGAGGCTTGCAGCTGGAAAAAGACAAAATCCAATCATAAACCTTCCAGATGCTCGCCCATGGATATCGAGAACAATGAAATGTTTCTCACAAAAAATTGGGGGACCCATACATAAATAACTAATTGAACATGCCAACCAAGGTAGAGCATGTGTGGGCAATGTTTTTCATGCTTAGGTAGAAGTCCCACTTTAACTTCAACTTGGAAACACTCTAATAAATTAATGGAAAAAGAGCTTGAAAAAATCATGCATCGCGGACAAGGGGCGACACACCCTCTACAAAGGCACCCATAAATGAGACAATATGAGCCCTTGTATGTCAAGAAGCCCCATGCCCAAAAGTATTACCCCCCATCCACCTAATACTCTTCACATGACTTAGAGAGGATCCACCTAGGAAACTCTCCTTCACTTAGGGAATGATTCACCCAAGAGGTCACCATGACAACCCTCCCATACCTATATTTTGCAAGTTTCATAAGGTCTTTGAGCATTTGTTAATTTTGAGAGGGGGGATTTGATCACATGTTCGGGTGGTTCTTTTATTATATATGTCTTACTTGACATGATGTTTGTGACTTGTGAGCCATTGGAGGGTGAATTTGCTTGTTTTTGCAGGGCCTTAATAGGTGAAAAATTATTTCGTGAAGGCACAAGGCCACTTGGACCTTCATTTGGGGTATGAATCCCACGTGATGGATGATGTGCCCCCTCTCCTAGGGACACATGGATGATGAATGTTTCCTTTGGAGGCGTGAGAGTACACGATGGAGGAGTAGACTAGCCCTCCATTAGCCCAACATTTGGCCTTTGAGGCCCAAAACATCACATTCTAGGGCTTGACATCACATTTGAGGGCTAGGGTTCGGTGGTGGTGGTGGTGGTGGTGATTTGATGATGACTTGGCATAGTTGATGGAGGAAGACCTTTTCACCATGAATATATGGCCTTTGGAGGCCCAACGTTTCCTTCAACTAGCTCAATGAATTGCTTATTATGCCAAAATGTCACCCCTCTAAGGCATGACAGCATCATTTAGGGATTTTACTTTTTGTAATTTTGAAATTAAATTTGTAAAGGGGAAAATTAGGAGGTCAACCTCTCTAATTTTTGTTTTACACTAAGTTAAGTGGAAAAAATAATTTTAGAAGGTCTTGTATAAATAAAGGCCTTGTGACATTTCATTTTAACACAACTCACTTGAGGCTTAGACCTCTCTTGGATGAAATTTGCACCCTTCTTGGGCATTTCCTCTATCTCTCTTTCTTGAATGCTTTGTGGATGATGAAACTTGTCAATTGGAGGAAAAAGTGGTGCCCTATCTCTTGGATGCTTGGTTCTTGCTATTGTGGTGGAATATTCTTGGTAAAGTAGGGTTTATCTTGCTATCTATTGAAATTAGTAAGAAGTTTGTGCATAGTGTTAGTGTTTCTTCTTGTTTCATGTTTATTCTTGTCTAAACCCTAGGAGGAGTATAATTGCATACACCCTCCACTAAGATCCATCCTTATCTCTAATAAGCATATTTTAGCAAAGGTTGTTAGGAGGAGTAAAAGGGCTTACACCGTCCTAGATTTACCTTGCTAGTTTTGTTTTCTATAGGGAGTAAAAGGGATTACACCCCTAGAGAAGTAATAAAACTAACTCTTACACAAGAGACTCTATCACCCAATTAACTAGGCACTAATCTACTTGTGTTGGAGATATAAAATCATTGCATTGGTATATGTTAAATTGCGAGATATTGTATTTGTTCAAGTTGAAATATTTTCTTAGTGTTATGCGCTTGCTTATGATCTAAGGGCGTCCTCTTTTAGCTGAGGAATTCATTGTTGTAATAAATTTAATTCTACAACCATTAGTTCTATACAAAACTCTCTCTTTCACTCATTGTTTACTAATCTACCATTAAAGTTTACTTGTGAACCTAGACTATTGTTCTACTGATCATTAGCTATTGTTTTAATGATTTAATTTTTCATTTTCATGGCTAGATCTTGTTGCTATAGAAAACGTTTGATACAACCATAAGGCTTCCCTAATAAATTGTTGATAACATCATTTTGCATCCCTACTTTATCGTCAAAGCTTGTGTTTAAGTATTGGAATGTTATCTACATGATTAGTGCTTGATCATCCAATAATTGTTTGATGCTTTTGATGGTTTTTTTTTGTAAGTGAGTGTGAATTCCTGTATTACTGAAAGAAGTTATGATACAAAAAAGAAAAGGGGAATCCCTTGATCTGCAAAAAAGGAAACCAGATCAGGGTTCCCGGAGTTGCATTGTCTAAGATAGTAGGGGGAGGGTTGGGCCGCCACCATGGGAAACCGACCCAGACCTTCGAAAACTAGTTTGATAAACTAAACCATAATCTATACAAAAAGACATAACCATAAAAAAGAGGTAGCTCCTCATTGAATACAACTTGACCAGGGGTTGATCCTACGCTAGTCCAGGATGATGGGATGCCTTTCGTCTCCATCATTTCTTGCCTCGTTCTCCTTCCTTTGCTCCACCGTGCACATCTTTCTTATACAAGCTGGTGTTCCACTCCGGTTTACTGGAGTGATGTTTATGTGGTGGGCATAGCATAGGTAAAGGTGGAATTGGCCTGCCATTTGTTCCATTCTTTCCTTCTGGCTCCTCTGGTCCTCAGCTAGTATTTTTTCACTGGCCTCCAGGTTGTTGAGGCAACTCAGAATTTCTATGAGCACCTTCTTGTGTTCCCTGATTTCCTCCCTACTGGTCTCTTTCCAATCAGCTCTCATCTTGCCTATCAATATTTTTGTTGACCAGGCCTCCTCCACCATTTTGTGGTAGAGGGTTGTTATGGGATGTGTGGCCCCTGGGTCCCTTACCCTGTCTACTTCCTGAAATAGTTATGTCTGGGCTTTTCCCTTGCGTGTGGTGTTGATTTCTCTCTCCCACTCGTTGATGATCTCTTTTCCCTTTGGATTGACCTGCGTGAGAAAGGTACCCTTGGCTTCTCTAGCCGCTTGCTCCATCCTTGTAATCCTTCGGGCGCTTGTCAGAGGTTCTTTCCCCTGGGGGCCTCTCTTACTATGGGTTTTCTTCATTCATACTGTCTCATCTTGTTTGTGGTGGTTTTTGCTTTGGGTTCTTCTCATGTTCCTACTCACCCCTTCTTGGTATGTAAGATGGCCTCTGTAATTGCTTCTCTCCGGTCTATGGCTATTCCTGATGTTTCTTCTTTTATTGGATTTCCCCGGCTGCGGGCTCGTCCTGGCAATCATGGGCCACTCATAAAGGTGTACCTTCTAGTCCTTGTTCACTGTTTCAGAGTATGCACTCTTGGTAGCCCTACCATAATCCCTATGCCAATTCTTTGCCCTATATGTTGTACGAAAATCATTACCACTCCCCATATTTGTACTTGGGTGAGGTGTACCCATACTTGACCATGGAAAACCCTTTTGTCCTCCGTCCTTTGTCGCCTACTGATTATATTTTTTGTTTTCCCATGAACAACCCCTGTACTTCTTCCGATTGACATGAACGTGGTGTCGTACCTCCTCTTGTTGTGTGACCTAGACTTGCATTGTAACTCATGTTTGAGTGGTGGGCTATCGGATTCTCCCTGTATATCCTACGTGCCCTTTTGTTATTTCTGCACTTCCATCCTCGACGTGGTCATCTGTACTTTAGTTGTCATCATAATATTTTGTCGCTAGTTGGATGCAGTCTGTTCAGAACTGACCATTCGGGATGTTACTCCAGATAGTGTCCAGTTCTAGTCCTTCCTTGTCAACCCCCTCATTAGCGATTGTGTTCACCAGTCCATTTGTTGACCTCTATACCCAACGCAACTCCACTATGATACCTGTCTGCAAGTGCTCCTAAATTGTTTGCAGGGAATGTGCCAAGGGCTAGTGCCTCTGAATTTATCCCACTCTGGTCTCGTTTTGGAGTCTCCTTACTATGTTGATAACCAGCATCGAATCTCCTTCCACTATGGCATTTGTCATCCCTTCCCGGCTTAGAATCTCGAGACTAGTCTCCAAGGCTCCAAATTTTGCGGCGTTGTTGGTTGAGTCTCCTAGACTCCCAACGTATAGCCAGATGATATTTCCTTTACTGTCCCTGATTACTCCTCCCATTCTTGTCCGTCCTAGGTTACCTTTCGCCACCCCATCGAAATTTAGCTTGAGGGAGCCTACTGGTGGTGGTTTCCAGTTGCACTCACCTACTTGGAGTTGCGGTGGTCGTCTTACCTGATCGGGGTTGCGTTCATCTTTCAAGTGGAAGGCTTCTAGGATTTACGAGTCCTGGTCTACGATTTGTGTGCTTCCTCTCTGGCAGTTGCGGCTCTGTACCATTTATCTTGTCATGGAGATTATTGTTTCCTTGATCTTCCCTTTCGATGAGTTTTGGTTCCTGAAGATGCGTCGGTTCCTTTCCTTCCATATTGCCCATATGATCATTCCTAGGATGAGGTTCCAACAGAGATTCACCTCTTCATTTTCACTATAGTTCTCTTTCCAGATGTTGATAGTTGCGGAGATGTTACCTCGGATCCTATTGGATTGTCGGAAGATACCTGTCGCCCAGTCCCAGATTTCTATTGTGTAGGTGCATTCGTCAAGGAGATGGTTCTTCCTTGGATTGACCTATGAATCCCCTTTTCCTTAGGTTTTCCCAAGTTAGAATTCGGTTGTGGAGTATTAACCATTGAAAAAAATTATTTTTGGCCAATGGGGGTTGTTCCAAAGCTTATCCCATTGTTGTGTCAGGTCTTCTTGGTCTTGGTATCTGATATATTGTCGGACTTCTTTTAGATTGAATTCCTCGCTGTCTTTTTGTCCCTATATCAGCTGGTCATTTCCTTCCTTGACTGTTATTTTTCGTCTCCCCAATTCCTCCTCCACTTCTTTTACTGTTGTTGTGGTTTGGTCTCTATTATGTGGAGTGAGAGTGTCCCATTTGTTGCGATATGTTTCTTGTTTCCAGTAATGGTAGACTCTAGTTTTACCTTGCGCAATCAGCTTCTGTTGGAGTTCCTCCCTATCCGGATTCTCCATTCTAGGTTCATGTGTCCAGGCATCCTCCCAGAATCTGATTGTTCTGCCATTCCTTACTTCCCAAAAGATGTGTGTTTGAATACAGGCTTTGTTGCACCAGGCTAGGTTCCAAATGGTTGAACCTTCCCTGGTTCCTCTGAAGCGGATTCTGTCTTGGTCGCTTATGTCTGGGGCATACTTTTCCTTCCATAGGTTTACCCATGGTGTAGTAGTTTCTTTGACCCAGTGCCACCAGAGTTTCACCCTGTAGGTGTCATTGGTCACTTGCGGGTCTTGTAACCCCAGGCCTCCTTTTCTTTTTGGTTTACAAACCTTCTCCCAAGACACTAGGGCCCATTTTTGTTTTGTTTCTTCTCCTCGCCACAGGAAGTCCCTTTGGATGGTTCTTATTTTTTGTAGTATCCCCTAGGGGGTTGGGAAAACAGACATCATAAAGGTTGGAATTGCTTGCAAAACAAACTTGGTCAGAATAAGTCTGTCGGCTAGGTTGAGGGATACGTATGTCTAATTTTTTACCCGCTCCTGTAACTTGTTGATTATTCCTTCCCAGGTTGACATTTTTTAAGCTTTGTCTTTCAGGGGAATGCCCAAGTACGTAGTTGGGAGTGATTTGCATTCAAAGCCCAAAATGTTGGCCAAATTTCTTTGGATTGTGGGGTTGGTATTGAAGAAGAAGATCATAGATTTGGAATGGTTGATCTCTACACCCGAGGCTTCCCCAAACTCTTCTAGGATTCGTTTGTAGGCTTTTTCTTCCTTGACAGTGGGTATGCCTTGAAGTAACGTGTCATACACAAACTATTGGTGTGTGGAAGTAGGGAAATTTTCAAAAGGTTTGATACCTGTTATTTCACCTATTGCAGTTGCACTTTTTATGCTTTGACTGAGACCTTCCATCATCAGAATAAATAGGAAGGGGGACAGTGGGTCTCCTTGTATGATGCCTCTCATGGGCCAGAAAGGTTTGGCAGGGGGTCCATTTATTAGTAGTGAGTAGTTTTTTATGGATACTAGGCTGACTATCCAGCTGATCGAGTGTTGGGTGAAACCAAAAGCTTCCAAAGTCTTGACCATATAGTGCTAGCTAATTTTTTCATAAGATTTTGCTAGGTCCAGTTGTATTATCATTCCCCCTCTCTTCTGAAGCTTCAGGGTGTGGATAAGCTCGTGGCCATGGATGATATTGTCCATTATTTGTCTTCCTTCCACAAAGCATGCATGTTCTTTTGAGACCAGTGTGGGTAGGAGGGGTTTCAATCTATTTGCTATAACTTTGGATATTATCTTATAAACCACATTGCACAGCGCTATAGGTCTGTAACGATCAGGGGTTTTGGCTTCATTTTCTTTGGGGATTAGTGTAATCATTGTAGCATTTATCGCTTTTAGAATGGAGGCTGACCTTCAGGAGTCTTCCACTACCCTATAAACATCGTTTTTGACAATTTCCCAGCAGGCTTTGAATAAATCCACTATGAATCCATCTGGACCTGGGGCTTCCCTATTGGGCATTTCCTGGAGTACTTAGTCAATTTCCTCCTCAACAATAGGTTTTTTTAGGTTGTTATTATGTTCCTCGATGACTAGACGAGAGATATGTTAGATTATCCTTTGTATGTCCTTTGTTCTATCTTGGTTGGGTTCCTAGGCTATCCTGTGGAAGTGATTTACCAGAGTAGTTTCGATCTCCTTATGTGACTCTCGCTCTATTCCATCTTGGTCCTTAATCTTTAGGATTTTGTTATGGGCTCTTGTAGCCATGGATGTTTTATGAAAAAACTTGGTGTTCCGCTCTCCTTCCCTTAGCCATCTGATACGAGACTTTTGTCGCCAAAGTGTTTCTTCCTGCTGGCATCGAGCTTCCCATTCCTGGGTCATCTGAAGCTCTTCCTTTTTCCGATCCTCCGTATAGCCCTCCGAAATGCAGGTTTCTTGGAGTTTTTTCATTTTTTCTTCTATGTTGTTTTTCTCTTGGTTTATATTCCCAAAAGTGTCCTTGTTCCACTCCTTGAGCTTATATTTGATGTAATTTAGTTTCTTATAGAGTATGAACATCCTTGTCCCTTTCTCGGGTTTCTCCTCTCACCACCACTATTTAATTCTTTCCTTGAAATTCGGGTGTTCAATCCAGAATTTCTCAAATCTCAAGGGTCTGTTCTTTAGTGTGGTTTGGAATCCTACTTCCAATTGCATTGGCCAGTGATCAAATCCCCCCCAGGGAAGGATGTTGCAATCTAAGGTTATCCCCTACATAATGATTGACTCCAATACTAGGAATCTGTCGAGTCTTGTTTCTACCTGATATTGGTTTATTCGTTTATTGTTTCAGGTGAACTGGCCATTATTAGTTTTGAGGTATACCATCTCCGTTGTGTCTATGAACTTTGATAATTCTTCCGCATCCCTATCCAATCTTATTGTACATCCTTTTTTCTCTGCAAGTGTAGTGATGATGTTGAAGTCCCCTGCCATGATCCATTGGAGGTTGTTGGATCGAGTTTTAAGGTATTCTACGTCTCGTATCATTCCTCTCTTTTCCTCTGACACCTGGGGGCCATACACATTAGTGCATAGAATCACCTCTGTGTTTCCAATGATTTTCATGCATACCGTAAGGGTGTGCCTGGTCACTTCGGCTGCTACTAGGCTCAGTGATTTTGGGTTCCACAAGGTGAGAATACCTCCTGCCATTTGGTGGCCTCCGATAGCCATCATCTTGTACTTGCGCCATTGTTGTTTACGGATTGCCTCCATTCTGTCTGTAGTGCATTTTGTCTCTTGAATGAAACAGAGATCTAGTTGTTCCTGCTTTAGTCTATTTCTAAGGATTCTTTATTTTCTTAGGTTGTTTAAGCCTCTTATATTCCAAGTTATAACCTTCATTTAAACATGTGGGGGGGAGTTGGGGAAGAGTTTCTTGATCTTACCCAACTTTATCAGTAGCGCTCCAAGCTCCTGTAGGGCTACACTATTTGATTTCCTTCCTTTTTTCCTCCTCGTCTTCTTGGGTGAGAGCTATGGTTGTCCCTCGCCGGCTTTGACTCCTAGGTGTCCTATCTCCCTATGGGTGTGCTTTAATCCTCTAGCTTTGGCTTCCTCCCTTAGGAGAAATAGGTACTAAATGTGGTCAAGTTTCTATGTTGGTATGTTGTCTACTCCCTGTCTTTTCCATTGATCCAGTATGTTCGAGAGATCTATCCCTTCCTTTTCCACAAGATCTCTGAGATCAGGATCTCCTGTGCCTACGTCGCTCGGGGTCATTTCCGCATCTCCCTCTGCTTCTTTCCTGGGGGTGTTGTCATCTCTGGTTTCTCCATCCATCAGGGTTGCACAACTCCCCTATTCCTTCTTGTTACTTGGCCAATTGGTGGGCTCGTTTGTTGCTTGTTCTCTAACTTCTTGAGCTCTTACCAAATCCTTTTCTTCTTCTGCTCCTTTATTGGTTTTGTCCCTTCCTTCTGTTTTATTCTGGGTCTCTGGGTTATTTCCTGCTAGGGTTTTACTCTGCTTTTGGTTTTCTCTGCTTCTAGGGTTCGGTTTTATAAATCCATCCTCATCCTGATGTGGTTTGGGGTTTTTCGCTTCTTGTTTTTTATTAAGAGGGCATTCTGTGATCAGGTGGCCATGTTCATGCAATATTTTTCATCTAAAGGGGATCTGTTCGTAATCTATGTTTTGGATCCATTCCTTATCCCTAAATTACAGACTTATGGCTTCTAGTAGTGCTCCATACACATCCATCTCTATGTAGATTCTTGCGTAAGATGTATATCTCCCTTTTAGGGTGGCTTCTGAGGTCTTTACATATTTCCCCAGTTTGTTTCCTATTGTTTTGAATGTAGAGGGAAACCAGTAGTCTAAAGGTAAGGAATAAACTATGAGCAAGACCGACACCTTTTTGAAAGTCTCTTTTTCTGGGGACAAATTTTCCTTCCATGGCTACATATACAGTCCTGTTGAGGCGTGGAAGTATGGATTTCCATCAAAGACTCTATCTCTGTCCCCCAGGTTCATGAATATTATTGTGAAGAATACTTTTGAACCCAAGTGGAGCTCCACTTCTCCATTTGGATTCCAATGATATTTAATCCAATTGCGCAATGTTCTTTCTATGGGCCATAACCCATGAACTTATAGATTAGTGCATGTGTCTTCATCTAGTCCCTGTAGAGTTGTGTTTGTGGATCCTCTAGTATCATTGTTGTTTTGGGTTTGCATGGGTTTCACCCTTCTATCCCATTGGGCTTCATTGTGTCTTGCACCTCACTCTGAGTTTCTCTAGCGTCTTCTCCCATGCACTCGCTTTTGTCCTAGTTCCTTTCCTAACCGTTTTATAGGTCTGATCCCAAGGTGCCTGTCATTGGTGCCTTGAAAAATATGCCTCTTGGCCCTTTCCCTTTGTCCACAACTACCTGTTTGTATGAGGGGGTACCCTTACCCCCCCCCCTTGGTGCTGATGATGTCCTCTGTTATGGTCGCGACTGTCAAACCCTAACATACAATTGCTCCAGACCTAATCAATTTTTATTTAAGCAATCGATGCTTTTGATGGTTAAATTTTCACCTAGTAACACATTTTATTTCTGATATATATATTTCAATACTACTACATTTTGGGACAACAAGTTTTTCTTGCTTGTTCCCCTTTGTTTTAAGGCTTGTGTCTCGATCAATTGCCTTGTTTAGGGAAGGAATAACACTATGGTGCAGGTACTCAATGCTCGAAAACCATTCTTCACCAACAATACTTCATCTCAAAGCATTTACCCTTCTCCAAATTTGGCCTATAGGGATTTTCACCATCGTCTTCTCACTTCCCATCTCAATCCCCCTAAGGTCACCAGGATCCCCCCCTAGTGGTGATTTATCATCACTAAAGTGTGGGGAGTGTCTATCTAAGGTGACAGTGAGTAGGTACTCCTCTATTTTCCACACTCGTGTGGTTTGGGTCGGTCTTTTCCCAACCTACAATTTGTGTGATATCAATGCCCTTTTTTATTTTTCTTAATTCTATAAAAATAACTTATAATCACACCTTTTACTTCAAGACTTTATTTATTTTTAGTGGACCCTTTATATTGATGTCTACCCGCTTATATAAATGCTTGATCTGAAATTTTTCACCTTTGTATTACTTTTCTTTTAAAAAAGCATGAATCACCTTTTAAACACGCAACTTAGATATTTAAAGGTGTGACTACACGGACGAAGCTAGTACCACACTTTTTTTTAATCAACTATTTGTACAAATGATTGTACGGACATAGTGCAACAATTACTGATAGATACATAGTAGTAATGAATTGAATGCACGCCTACAAAAACTGTATGGACACAAATTAAATTGAGTGAATTGTACAGATAATGACAATGTAATGGTACAGTGGAGATCGTATGAATTACAATGACTGACTTTAGAATAGAGTTTCCAACAATTTGGCGGCTGAATACCAAGCATTAGTTGTACGGATGACTGAAAATAATTGTTGGTTGGTACAAAATTATTAATTACAAATTTTATACTTTGAAATTTTGATGTACAGACGTTGAATTTATTAATTTGAAAATGTATGAACACTACAAATTAGTGGATGTAATTTTTCTCGTGATTTGGCATAATTTCTTCCTTCAATTTTTTTTTTGCAGTGGAATGGTCTTTCTTCAATAGATTTTTAAATGGCCAAAGGCTGGTGTGGTCAAGGACTAGAATTAGAGAAACTCTTGAAAACAAATTCTCAAATAATATATATATATATATATATATATATATATATATATATATATATATATATATATATATATATATATATATATATATATATATATATATATATATATATATGAGTAATGATGATATGATTGAATATGAGATGATTACAATGAGAATGAGGGTCGTATATATATCCACACAGTGGTTTCCCTTTCATGAAGAGACGTGACCCTTCATTATGAGGTGTCTCTTCATTAGTAATTATTAATTATATATTTAATGATTATTGATTTATATTTATATTTTATTTGTATTTATGTATGTTACACTATATGGGTATTTGGATGGGATTTTTTTATGGCATTAGATGTGACATATAGGGTATTCATTCACTTATATATTCATGTGTTGTTAGTTATTATTTTTCATTGGATAATACGTGTTGAATTGGTTTATCATGACACAAGTGTTCAAGATGTTTTATTCTATTCCATATATGTTATGCGTTAAGTTGATTATCACGATAGGAGTATTCATGATTTTATGCAGTCTTATGAGTTTTAGGAAGATATGTTGTTATTAGAATGTGTTTATTGTCTACTTATGTTGATATGATATTCTATATGATGGAATGAGGTAATTAGATGCAATCCCTTGTTATTTATAATGATATGATGGTTACTTCTTGGGTTTTATGCTATGAATGAGAGCTTGACAAGAAATATGGGCTTGGAGGGCTGATTGTTTCGATGATATCATGGGATTCCATACCCATAAATGAGAGATATCTACAAGTAATTCCTTATGGGATGGGGACATACTTAATCAATAAATCTATGCTAGTGGTTCTTTTATCTCGCAAGATGTGGGGGTACATGGTTTAACATACCTTATCAGATACCTTGGGAGACATAATACCATCTAGATGATGCCTTAGGTCCATATATCCTAGCTAAGGTCAAGGTTGGGAGTGTGCTTAACACTGAAAGTCTAGGACTATGGTTGGGGTTATACTCACTAGTGGATTTGTGGAGGGAGTTTTGGCCAAAATTTCAAGTTGCTTAGGGTATGCGGGTCAACATACTAGATTAGATGCCTAAGGGGGAAACAATATTGTCCATATGAGGCCTAGGGTTAGAAATCCTAGCTAGGTTGGGAGGTCCAAAGAGCCAGATGTTGAAGGTCATGGAGATGCCTAGAGTTAGACTTGCACTCGCACAGAATAATTATGATTAACCTTTGTTGCCTATTGTAGCCACACTGGTATAGGGTGACAACTTATATTGCATTATAGGGGCTCGTGACATGGTGAATTGGGTCATTCATGAGGGGGATTGGGGGAATAACCTACTGGTTGTGAATGATATGATCCAGAAGAGAGTGAAATATGAGGGAAGGAAGTAATCCTACAAGTAACATGATTTCCCATACCCTTGATAAATAAAATTAACTTCGGGATGAAGTTCCATGGAGAGGTGACATACACAGTTCCCTACCTTTTTAATGTCTATACATTATGAAATATCCATGATGTATAACAACATGTGGGAGTATCGGTTGCACTATGTTCATTAAATAATGCAAGTGTGAAAATTACCCATGATGGTCACACTAATAACTGTATCTACACAATAGTAGTAGGCTATTAATATGTTCATTTTATATTATGTTTATGTGTGGTCTATGCATATTTAGTGTTAGAACGGTTTGCATGGAGAGCGAAAGAAAATAAGCTATTTATAAATGGAAGAAAATAAACGAGAGGTGCACTACTAATTGAATTTAATTAAATTAATCAAATCATAATTAGTGCATGTGATCTTTGCATGGATGACAAGGGGATTCATCGATGCAATTGAAAGAACAATTGTTTTAATTGTGAAACAAGGGTTTTTAAGGTCCTGAAGGGAGTTTCTTTAACTTTAGTTTTTTTTTTAATATCTATGGCAGGGAGGGAAGAAATGTTGTGTTTATTAGGAGAATGTGGTAAGGATATTTTAGTTGAAACTTAAGGAAATTCTAAGGTGGTTTGAGGATATATAGAGGGAGGTAGTGATTTTCAGCGAATGTAGTTTTATTGATTGAGGTCTCTCACTCTCAAACTGATTGGCAGGTTGGGAGGAGAGTTGTCCCCCACATATCTATTGTCCATCTTTGTTAGAGTTGTTATTATTCCTGGTGTTATTGGAGTTGTTTTCAGTTGCTGGTACCCAATCTCCATTTGGAAAAATTGTTGTAAGTCATATCACCAATTTTACATTGTTGTATAAGCATGCCTCGTCCTTAGCTAGTTATGTTAGATAATTTGGCAAGGATTCAAAAAATGAAGATGTTGATTTCAATTACTAGTAATATAATTGATCATTTAATGCTCCATAATTAAGTTAATGCATGTGATGAGTCAATTGTTGTCTTCATAGTAAATTTTGTTCATGAAAGCATAATGTAGATTTTAGGTGCATAATTTGTGTTGTTTAAATATTAAACTCAAAACTTTATTACGGATATTGAAATGTTTTTTGTTGTCTTCATAGTAAATTTTGTTCATGAAAGCATAATGTAGATTTTAGGTGCATAATTTGTGTTGTTTAAATATTAAACTCAAAACTTTATTACGGATATTGAAATGTTTTTTTATGATTTGTTTGGTTTTACATTTAAGTTGTCTCACTCTAAATCTCTTACTGAAATAATACCTATTAACCTACCTTTGGGATTTAAATCCATTTAATTAAATTTGTGTTGAGGTAAAATTTAAATCTATAGTGGGAAATAACATGTGTTCATTATTCAAAATCTATTTGATTATATCCCTAGATAATTATTAAGATTTGAAATTGAATTTTGAATTAATTAAATTATGAATAGAAAATCTATTATATTTTTAGGTCTTACATGATGTCATCCTTAATTGGGAGTTCAAGTCTAGGGACGAAGAAGGATGTGATAATGGCATGCACAAGAATATTTGATATTCTATATGTTAGTTGGGTTTGGAAACCTAAGCATGTATATGACACAAATGTTACACAAATAAAAATAATTTAAATGATCAAAGTTGCCTTAGGAGAGAGAGGGCACATAATGTGACAAGGAGTGAGATAAATGACAAATAGTGATGGAAATGTCACCTATATAACTCATTCACTATTTGAGTGGCAAGCAAGTACCTTGAAAGTGGGAATTTTTTACTGTAGGTTTATTGTGAGAATGTCAAAAAGAGCCACTATATAACAACCTCAAATCCATAGAGTGGAAAGCAAGTACCTTGAAAGTGGGATTATTTAGAGTAGGTTTGTTGTGAGAATTCTAAAAGAGGTACTACAAAACAACCTTAAATGCACAAACCTGCAATTGACTACTCAAGTCCAAGCTATCTAGTTTTTGTAATTTTCTTATACATGGTTAGTTTTATGGAGGATTTCAATAGGTGCTAGGTGGAAATCCTCCTAGGAAATCTATAATTCTTCCCAATTGAACTCGTTGGGATATCTGTTTGGTTGATAAATTATGTGGGATAACATATATCTCGGTATAGTTTTGTCTTTAAACACTCAAATCAACTAGTATTTTAGGACATAGGAAGGGATGGAAATGTGCATGAAATGGGTGTGTCCAACAAGTTTAGGTATCTAAGAAAAATTTAGTTATTTAAGTTTATTGGGACTAGAATAACCTATACAAGGATAAGGTGCTCATGAGGTAGATTATTTTATGAAATACACTTATATTAAAGGTTTGGACATCACCACATGAGGGTTGCTTATTAGCACTAGAGTGGGGATTATAGTCAAAGACAAGAAGTGAGACTAACAATGGACAAAATATGTAGGAAAATGAGCAACTAATGTAGACTAAAGTTGTTGAAGGACTTCTCTAGTGTTATCATACTAAGTTGCCTTGGGTCTTTAGCCTTTAGTTTTAATTTTTCCTAAGCCTCTAGATTTTAATTTTTTATTTATCCCCTTAAAAGTGTGTTTGCTTAGGTTCCCTTGATAAATAAAGGTTTAAGTCATGGCTCAAAATTTGATCCTCACATGAAATTTTGGCCTAGGTTCGTTTTTCATGACTTATGTTTTTTATCCCCTCCTTGATTTGACACTAAGTCCCACTCACTCCATGACTAGCTCAACTTGACATGCCACCCTCCTCACTCATGCCTCTGTAGCCTTGCCTTGTTGTGCTTTGTCCCATGTTTACTAGTCAAATCATTATTTGAAAAGGGGCGCTACCAACTCACCAAGAATTTCCGTAGCACACTCCATGTCTTTCATCTTTCACCACGATTCTTGATTATTGCATTGATGTCATCTCTTCCTTGATTATCCCTACAAGGAATGCTTCCCACAAAGTGATCATTGGTTTCCTTGAGGATATTATGGCAGGGTTTGGTTGCTCGAACATAATTGTCACTAATAATGATGCATCTTTCAAGGTTGAACCATTGATTCAGTTCTGTGAATAGTTTGGAATCACATTGGTTCACTCTACTCCTTACTACCCCCAAGGGAATGGGCTTGCAGAGTCCTCTAACAAAATCCTTATAAAGATCATAAAAACATTGTTAGAGGACAACAAGAAAGAATGGGATTCAAAGCTCAAGTTTTCTTTGTGGGCTGACAAAGTGAAAACGAAGAGATCCCTTGGTCTTTCTCCTTTCCAGCATGTGTATGGAGTTGAGGCCATTTTTCTTTCTCACCTCGCCTTGCCTATGGAAAAATTCTTCCAAGATTACCAAGGGGAGACGGATGACATGATCAAAAGGATACAACAGTTGGTTGAAGTGCAGTAGACTCGGGAGCATCTTCTGGATAAAGCACACGACCATCAACAGAAGATCAAGTAGGATTTTGACAAGAAAGTGAATAAAGAGGATTTTCGGCTGGGTGATCTGGTGCTCAAGTGGGATGCACCAAAGTAAGACAAAGGAAAGCATGGTAAATTTGAAGCCTTATGGATCGGTCCCTTCAAAATTTCTGACGTATTCCCTAATAACACTTTCAATTTGCAGAATTTGGAGGATGAAGAAGTTTTTGGTGGCCCTATCAATGGGCATTTTCTGAAAAAGTACTTTTCTTGAGCCATGAGTGGCTTTTCATGCCACTGTAAATGTCATCTTTATTTTATTTTTGTTTTAATAACTGACCACGTATCCCTAGGATAAGGCACTGACTCTACTTGTTCTTGGCAGCTCGCAGGGGGCATGCCATCCCCTCTGGAGCCAATGTTATCACACTAAGTTTCCTTGGGTATTTATCCTTTAGTTTTAATTTTTCCTAAGCCTCTATATTTTAATTTTTTATTTATCCCCTTAAATGTGTGTTTGCTTAGGTTCCCTTGATAAATAAAGGTTTAAGTCATGGATCAAAATTTGATCCTCACATGAACTTTTGGCCTAGGTTCATTTTTCATGACTTATGTTTTTGATCCCCTCCTTGATTTGACACTAAGTCCCACTCACTCCACGACTAGCTCGACTTGACATGCAACCCTCCTCACTCATGCCTCCGTAGCCTTGCCTTGTTGTGCTTTGTCCCATGTTTACTAGAAAAATCATTATTTGAAAAGGGGTGTTGCCAACTCACCAAGAATTTTCGTAGCGTACTCCATGTCTTTCATCCTTCACCACGATTCTTGATTTTTGCGATGATGTCATCTCTTCCTTGTTTTTAGCACCATGTTTAGTTAAAAATATTCCTTCGAGGATTCATATTTATGAGATCTGCTAACGGTTTTCAAATTTTGAAAAACTCAAATTGATGCGTTGCACAAACTACCAGTTCAAACCAGTTAGCAGTGGCACTACCAGATCAGATGCTAAGGTGGATCATGAGGCCGAATTTCTCGTGATATTCTCCTAAGATTTCTCTCAAACTCTGAGTTTTCATTATTCTCCAGGTATTCCACGGTTTTTTCCCCTCTGCATATCATTTTAAGGAGAAATTATCGCCCGGAGTTTTGGTATTCAACTTGCTTGCATAATTCGAGGAGATCTTTTCCCTCGCACTTTCCTATCAACCTCATCCACTCAAGCCTGCAACTACCATCACCTGACATCTACTCGTCGTGCTCTCAAACTCTCAGTACCCAAGCAAGTTTCTTTTCTTGCATGCACAGTGTGTTACTTAGAAATGCTACTAAAACGTCGTTGCCTCTTCCCCTGTCTCCTCTACCTTTCAATTGGATTGTTTTGACCCAATTTTTTAAATAATTTACATTGTATCCCTTCACCATATGATTATTCCTCAATTTTAATACCTATACACAGTCAACGGACGGAAATTTATAGCAAGATTTCCTAAGCTAGTAATCAGTCTAAATTTGGGGAAATTTTTTGGAAAAGGGTAGCCACTCTTCACTATCAGATTCTTTTTGAGTATTGACTCTTTGTTTCTTTGTCATCACCACTCCATAGCTCTAAAATATTTTTATCCTAAACTATGGATACTCCTGAGAAGAAGAAGTCGCACAAGGGAGGCAATGTGGTTATAATTGAGCATGCGGACATGCATCTATTCGAGGCAGAGCCCATGGCTAAAGAAGTTTTTCGAAGGGTGGGTTGCCTCACTTTCTGCCAAAATATGCAAAGGGGGCATCCTGAGGTGACAAGGCAGTTTGCCTTATATTTTGATGGCTTGAAGACCAAGGTAGGGGACCTAGAATTTGAGGTGTCTGAGACCTCTATTTCAGCTGCTACAGGGATCCCTATCACTGGTGAGAGTTGGTTTAAATCCATTCCCTTGGATGCAGCCTATGCCAAATACTTCCTTAGGCCTGAATATCAAAGTGAAAATATTTCCAAAGGGGTGCCAAGAAATCATCTGGTTGGAGAATTTGATAAAATAGTGAGTATCATTCAGAGGTACTTCACGTGTGAAGGGAGGTTCAATACACTATACCAATACCATATAAGGCTTCTGCTGCATTTTACTGGAAAAATTGAAATGAACATTCCTTTCTATTTTCTAAGGAGCATAGGCAAGATGTCAAACAAGGTTCAATCCAATTTACAGGTTGTGGATACTAGAATTTTTCATTCTGGGTTGATTAGAATGTTGGTTGTTGAAGAGTTGAGAAAGAAGAACATATCATGGGAACAATTCATTATTGTTGCTCACATGAAATTGGACATAGCAGCTACTCCTCAGTCACAGATAGAAAGTCGTTTTCCATCCACCAGTGCTTCTCAAGCAGGTACTCAAAAGAAAAGAAAGAGCAAAGTTCTTGTTCAAGATCAAGAATCCATCAAGGAGGTTGCAAGAACTGAGGAGGAGACCTATCATTCTCCACAGAGAGACCTTTCACCCCCTCCTACACCAAAGTTAGAAGAGGTATGTTCCTATACTAAAATTGCATCAAAGAAAGGGAAGAAGCTACACTTCTCTTCATCTCCTTCAGCATCTAGCACCAAGATCAGAAGGCATTTCAGAGGGTCATCAACTTTTAAAGGGGTTGTTGAAGAACAGGTCCTACCAAAGGTCTCCATTCTAAAGAAGAAGAAAGATAAAGGCAAAGGAATTAATAAGCCTATTGAGATAAAAGAAGTAATCCTTGTGCAGGAGGAGGAGGAAGCCATGAAAAATCCAGTTGAGACTATTCACATCACTACTCCACCTAGCAGCCAGACGTTCAAAAAATTGATCAAGCAACTCAGGGATGCTAGGAAGGAGGTGGCTCATTTGAAAGCAGAAGGCATGCCTGATAGGGTTAATATGAAAGAAATCATGGATGGCTACAATCACACTCTTGATATAGCAAGATTTGCAGCAAGAAGACCCCAGCCTCTTCATAAGAAACTCAAGAACATCTATAGGCAAAACAAAGACTTTCAATCTCAGAACAGAAATCTCAAAGCAGAACTGCAACTATTCCAAGATGAAATGGCTCAAAGAAACTTGAATGTATTGGTTGAAGCTGCTATTGAAAAGGAGAAACCAGCAGCCAAGGAGAGCATAGTTCCAATGAAGAAGCTTGTTACTACTAAAGGGAAGCATATTGTTGTGCAAAAGGGAAGTCCTCCTTCTACAAGAAGGAGTGTCGGGTTAATGAAGTAATTGGTGAAAGGTGAGCTCCATTTTTTAATATGGCCCCTTTTTGCAAAGATAAGTAATTAAGGAAATACTACATCGGCCACATATACAGGTTATACATGCTCCTAGTGCTTACTATTCAGAGTTTTGGGTTTTTTGCAAAGAATTGATCCCTTCAATAGTAGTAGCACAGAAATTTTGTAGCGCTATGGCTCTACAGAATAGTCTATCTTTCATGTTCCATCAGTCTGCTACCTATAAGACTAATGGTGTTGCTAACTGCCTGAGGGTGCTACCAAATCTGTCAACGTTGAAGTGATGGTGCTACAAATTATGATGGCACTACCAAATTTCACACGGACACACAGGTGGGCGCTACCGAAATTTTAACAGAGAGTGAATTATATAGACGGTTGCTACCGAAATTTTGACAGAGACACACAGGAAGGCGCTATCGAAATTTTGACAGCGACTGAATTTTTCACAGAAGACACACGGGCTTGGCGCTACTCATTCGACTTGTCTATTTTGGAGGTTGCGCTACATAATCACAAGAAATTTGGTAAAGGCACTACAAAGGCTCGCTACTCAGAGTGCTACCAAATGATGCTACCAACAGGTACTAGGAATCAAGGGGAGTCGAATTAGCATCTTTATGAATAACTGATGATGTGGAGAACTGCAGAGATAGCAGCTGGTAGCATGATGACAGTTACATGCCCCCTGAAGGACACTTGGCAGGCAAGGAGTTGCGCAACAAAGGAAGATCAAGTCAGTTCAAAAATTGGTTGGATCAGTGACCAACATTTTCCCCTTTTATAGCACAATTGTTAGTTTAAGTTATTAGATGGAATAACTACTTGGAGATTTTCATGGGAAGAAGGCCAGCTCGCACCTCTAGTTGTTGCCTCCCCTTTTGTTATAAATAGATAGTATAAATTCTTTAGTAGGTTCAAATGGTTGAGCTAGTGTAACAATCCCCCCCCGACCAACCTGAGGTCAGGTACGCCACTCCAGAGCAACCACTCATTCTCTAACGCCAGTCAGTAACATCTCCAGCCATGAGGCCAACCATGCTACTCTAGGGAACACTTTCGTTCCCATACTGTGGAACATACAGTAGCATACCCAGGAGTCAACTAAGCAATGCCACCTAAATTTACTCTTTAGATTGCATGCAACTAAAACATATACATACAGCACGCTCGCGGAAGCTTTACATCTAAACATAAACAAACCATTACTTTATGTAACATATGACTTTTATATTAAAATAACAGTAATTATCAATATGCATCATTTACAGGAAATTACCCATAAGCACATAAGCAATCATAGTCACATATGTAACATAGGCATGTAAATAAAAAAAATAGCATATCCATATATCACACAATTGGTAATTATCTTAGAAAGATTGTCACCAACTTCTTACAGACTGTCCACGAACCTCCCAGCCATAGACTACACTGTTCATCACTCTCAACAGTGAATCAGTCCCGAGCTGGGACTGAACTCCACCCAGGGTAAAGGGATTCCTATTTGGGCTAAGGCTCATGGACAACAGGAAAGACTTTGTCTCAGGTGCTCACTCAACTAACAGCCTACAGCCTCTCATTCCCCACATGTCTTTCCCACCCAAAGAAGTGTGCCCCTTCTCTGCTCAACAGTCCCTCGGCTGCCCCACTTCCCTTCCATGGCTTCAGCAACAGGCTGGACCAGAATTCCCATAGCGTAGTAGCTGTAGTTTAGCAGCTATGGAAATCAATCCTTAGCAATTCTCTCGCTCAGAGAACTGCTCACAGGCCTGACAACCCACTTCTTCAATCCTGGTCCAAGCTAACCAGGTACACCAACCAAAAGGGACAGAGAAACAGGTTTTGGAAAGGTGGAATGGTTGTCTCAAGGATAACGGAATGTATGAGTGAAATGGTCATGGAGTCATTGACTAGATAACTGAAGGTGTTTTTGGAATCATTGTGAACTCTCTATCAAAATTATGGTCAGCCGGATGGTTCCCCCCCCCTGTCTTCCGTTCATAAGGTATCTCCCTCGAATAATCCCCACTGAGCTAAGTTTCCCCACGATATGAATGCATGTCCCCAACTTGACACTTGTCATATCGGAAGTTACTTTTGTCCACTTGTCTTCAACTTTAGAACTTAGGATAAACTAATTATCCATACTTTATGTTTTAGGAAAGATTAATATAATATTCCTTTACTTTTGGCCCTCCCTTCCCTAACTAGTGAAGCTTAGTCCCCCATCTATTTTATTGTGGTCGGTCTACACGCAGTGATGTATTTTATATTAGTCACGAGTCATGTACAAAGTAGGTGCATTGGCCCTTGAAATCTAGGCGCGTTGGCCTAAGTCCAAGACATAAGCATTCCGGCTTATAATACTGGCTCACCAGCCTATAATGCATATTATATACACAAAGGTTCCCTGACCTTAATATTGCACACACTTAGTTACTGTGCGTTGTATCCTCTGTCTTTAAGGTTGCTCGCACCTTAGTTACTGTGCGCGGTATTAAAAAATGTACACATTACATCCCTTTACTGTGCAGTATATGTGCACACCATGCCATGAAAGGTGTAATACAAAAATGACGTCTAAACATCTCACTAGCTTAAATACACTTGGATTATATTTACATTTGGGTTCGGCCGAGGGATATTACAATCCCTTCCCCTTATTTATGCATTGTCCTCAATGCATCATGTACCCATATACAACAAAATTCTCAAAATTCTTCAAAAAGATGCAGGTAATTATGTCTGCATTGCATCCTCATGCTCCCAAGTAGCGTCTTCAGGTCTGTACCAGGTCCATTGGAGCTTTACAATCCCTATGGCTCGATTCTGGAGTTGTTTGATTTTTCGATCCTGGATGCGCATCGGATGCACTTGGAAAGCTCCTTCTTGCTCCACCTGAATAACATGATTAGCATCGGGTATATATATATTTAGAAATGATACATGGAAAACATTATGAACAGACATAGATGTAGGCAATGCAATCATATAAGCAACTGGACCAATCCTCTCTAGGATTTCAAATGGTCCACAAAATCTAGTTGCTAACTTGGCATAGTTTCCCAGCTTCAGGGAGCTCCTGTTAGCTTTCACTTTCAGGAAAACATGATCACCCACTTTGAATTCTCTGTGGATTATGTTTTTATCAGCATAACTTTTCTGTCTGTCTTTGGCAGCTTTCAAATTATGCTTAATTTTTTACATTTGGTCCTCCATCTCCTTGAGCAATTCTGGCCCAACTACAGTTCTATCAGCTGGATTATCCCAGCTTACTGGAGTATTGCACCTTCTATCATAAAGTTCTTCAAATGGGATCATTTTCAATGATGCTTGATATCCATTGTTATAAGTGAATTCTACCAAGTGTAGGTAGTCTTCCCATTTTGATGGTTTATCCATCACATACATTCTCAACATATCTTCTAAGACCCTGTTCACTCTTTCTGTCTATCCATCAGACTTGGGATGATAAGCTGTACTAAAGTTCAGATTCGTTCTAAATCCTTTGAACAATCCTTTCCAGAAATTCAAGGTGAATTTCAGGTCTCTGTCAGACACAATCGTTTTAGGAATTTCATGCAATCGTGCCACTTCCCTCATGAAAATATCAACGACATATGTTGCCTTGTGAGTAGTTTTTAGTGGAATAAAATGGGCAGCTTTTGTAAGCTTGTCCACCACTACCATAATCGGATCCTGTAGCTTGCCTGTTCTGGGAAATCCCATATTAAAATCCATTTTCACCACTTCCCACTTCCATTCAGGAATGGGCAAAGGTTGCAGCAACCCTGTTGGGTGCCTATGCTCTGTTTTAACTTTTTGGCACTCCATACACCTAGCAATGTATTATGCAATTTCTCTCTTCATACCTGGCCAAAAGTATTGGCTCTTGACTGTTGTTACGATTTTATGATATCTAGGGTGTCCTGCATAAGGAACATTATGCATCTCATGCAAAACTATACGTTTCAAGCCCTGGACATTTGGTATAAAAATTTTGTTCTTGTGCAACAGTATTCCATATACTCCCAACTTATAAATATCCATATTATGTGGTGTCTTACCTTGTTGTATCATTGCTACCAATTCTTTGTACTGCAGATCTGTATTTGTAGCCTCCATAATTTTTCTTTTAACATCAGTCTGGTACATTCTGATGGTTGTAGCATGAAGCTCATGCACCCTCCTACTGAGTGCATCCGCCACTTTATTTTCTTTCCCTTTGATATGATTTATATCAAAGTCATATTCACTTAGAAATTATAACCATCTGCTTTGTCTAGCATTTATATTTGGCCGATCAAATACATATTGCAAACCATTGTGGTATGTTCTTAGCTCAAACCTCTTTCCCATGAGGTAGTGTCTCCATTTCCTTAGGGCATGCACTATGGCTACCAACTCCAAATCATGAGTGGCATAGTTTCTTCCATGCTCCTTCAACTTCCTTGATTCATAACATATCATGAATCCATTTTGACTGACTCTACCCAGTCCTTCATTACATGTATATGTGCATACAATGAAATCTTCATTTGGGTCTGCAATCCTTAGTATTGGAGCACTTGTCAATAATTGTTTCAAATGTTGGAAAATCCTTTCATAGTCCATCGTCCACTGAAACTTCATACCTTTCCTTTTCAAGGAAGTGATTGGGTGTGATATCTTCGAGAATCCTCCAATGAATCTCCTGTAGTAACCTGCAAGACCCATGAAATATCTGACCTATGTCACATTCTTTGGTGTTGACCATTCTCTAATGGCTTCTACCTTCTCAGGGTCCACTGCTATCCCATATTTTGAGATGATATGCCCCAAATAATGAATTTGTTTCTAATAAAATGAGCACTTGCTCAATTTGGCATACAATCGATGTTTCTTTAATACTTGCAACACAATCCTCAAATGATGTTCATGCTCTTCCTCTGACTTGGAATATATAAGAATGTCATCCAAAAAGACAATGACAAACTTGTCCAAATACTCTCGGAAAACACCATTCATTAAGCACATGAAAACAACTGGTGCATTTGACAATCCAAACAGTACCACCATGAACTCACAATGACCATATCTTGTCCTGAAGGCGGTCTTGCTAATATCTTCTTCTTTAATTCTTACCTGATGGTATCATGATCTGAGATCTATCTTTGAAAATATCCTTGCATCCTTCAATTGATGAAAGAGGTCATCAATCCTTGGTAGAGGATATTTGTTCTTAACAGTCACGTTATTCAATTGTCTGAAGTCAATGCACAATCTTAACGTTCCATCTTTCTTTTTCACAAACAAGACTGGGGCACCCCAAGGTGATACACTTGGGCGTATATACCCCTTCTTCATAAGTTCTTTAAGCTGCATTTGCAACTCCTTCAATTTTGGTGTACTCATCCTGTAAGGAGTCTTTGATATTGGCGTTGCTCCAGGCATCAAATCTATAGAGAAATCAATGTATCTCCTTGGGGGTAGTCCTGGTACTTCCTTGAATACAACTTCAAACTCTTTCAGGATTGGATAGTCCTCCAAATTTGGCACCTTGTCTTTAGGTGTCTCCTCCATATGAGTTGCAAATATTTGACATCCTCTTCTATAACATTTCTTCAATTGTAATGCTGAAATTTCTCTAACGGTTACTGCCCTGGGAATTCCCTACACTTTCCTTTGGTTCCCTTCTTCATCCAAGCAAGTGAATGCCTTGTTATGACAATCCAATAGAGCACAATGTGGGTCCAACCAATCCATCCCAATTAAACAGTCATAGGAACCTAAGGGTAAGATGTTCAAATATGCCCTGGTATTTAGTCCATTCATGTCTACGAGGCAAGACTTAACCATCTCATTAACTTTTCTTCTGGCTCCTGTAGCCAATTGCACCAACCAGGATTTTCCATGCTTGCTTCTTGGTAAATGCAAGCTTTCCACCATATTTGGGTCTATATAACTATGGCTAGCTCCTGAATCAATTAAAATAGCAAGATTTTGGTTGTTGATCATACCTTCCACTTCAATCATGTGGGACTGATACTATGCTTGCTTGTTGTCCAGGGCTACATAAATCCTTGGCACATTTATGCCCATGTCCTCTATTGTCTCAGCTCATTGTACATTGTGAACAACCTTACCTTTTTCACCTCTATGAGGACAATCTTTGAACCTATGGTATCCTTTACAACCCCAGCATTGCATAGGTGGTTGTCTTGGCCCTTGACTCTCTGTGTCAATCACTCTGGTTTCCTTATGCGTTTGTTTCCATTGTGGATTATTTATGAAGAATGGTGGCTTAGCTCCCTTCTTCCTCTGATCCATATTGAATTTCTTATTGTCTTCCCAAGCCTTTTGGAAAGCTGGTCTTGCTTTTTGTTGGTCATATAAGCATTTAGCTCTCCTTATGGTTTATTCTAATGTCTTGGGATCATCATACTGTATTTTGTCACTGATGAATGATGGCAATCCACTTAATTACTGTTGAATCTAATGAAAGAGACATACTTCAACAGTTCCAGAAACCTTCTCTCATATTCATCTATGATCATACTTCCAAGCTTAAGTTCAAAGAACTCTTTCATTTTCTTGTCATAGTATCTCTTGGTCAAGTATTTCTTCTCAAAATACTTCTTGAATTCTCTCCAAGTAACACTTTTCTCTACAATGTGTTGTACCTTCACAAGTTGATCCCACCACATGGAGGCCTTTCCTTTGAGTTGATAGATAATGATTCTACCTTCAACATGGGAAGAATAATTATGTAATTGAAAATACTTCCTCATGCCTAGCAACCATGTTTCGGCATCTTCATCCTTCTTGTGCTCACCATCAAATGTAGGAGGTTTGATTTTGTTCATTTCTCCTCGCAGCTCATCCATCCCAGATCTCTTATACCTTCTGACAGGGGATAGACTTGAGTTTTTGTCTACTCTCTTATGGGAATGTCTATGGGGATGATGGTGATGTCTACTAACACTTTTTACTTCTCTCTTCTCCTCTGAAGATTTGTGACTCTCGAATCTACTTGAGTCACTCTCCTTAGCCAATTTCTTCTCTATTCTGTTCAAACCTTCCAATAGCTTCATGTTGAAGTCATCGTGTTTCTCTTTGGCTTTCATAAGACTTTCATTATCATCTTTATGGATTTTGACATCCTTCTGCAAATTCTTAATGGTCTCAGCCATATTCATATCTTCATTCCTTTCTTCTCCATATTCATTGGAGTTCGTTCCTTCCATGCCCAAATGGACATCCATCCCTCTACTCTTCTCTGGATGACTATAATTCCCCTACGCCTCTTCCATTCCTATGGACTTTGCACTGGTCTGACCTAACCGAGTTGTTGTTAATTCTGCAAAACGTACAGCCATTGAAACTAATCAGACTAACAAATCGGTAGTTCATGAGAATATGCACCATTTCGATTCAACATACATCATCATTATCACTCCCGGTTTCCTGGTATTATCACCACAACAATTCTAGATAAGACCCAAGTCTTGAGAACGTTGACACGCAGTGCCTTCCGAGATACACTTGCGCAAGAAGGTGGTTTTGTCGAAACAACTTTCACCAAGACACGGTATTACGTGTCTCAACATGTCAAATCTGCCACTTGTGGAGAGGGCGGCGGCTAGTCAGATCACCCTGTTTTGTTCGTTTGGTACTTTGCAGCCATGTGACGTCAGTTGAACATCGCCATGTAACGAACTCAAAAGCTAATCATTTGAAATGGATTGGATGAGCATGGCAACCCAACGCTCCTTGTACATAATCTATCTACACTTCATAAATGGAGTTCTATAATGACCACTCCCCAAGTATGAAGATATATGCATATCCATAACCGAAGTAATCTTCAACTGCTCGACTTCGTGCTCTCTGTAAAGACACATTTTGGTATCCCCAACCTGAGATACATGGACAAAGCTAAGCCGAGTGAGATTGGTTATTCAAGCAACATGTTAGGCTTTCCTGTGAATAAAGAGGAAAGGGTTCTTGCGCACCTTCTAGCAACTAAGTTCCACACAGAGCCGGTTATAGACTCGCGATTGGAAGTCAGATTGAATCCCACTATAAAGGATTTAGTCATCAATAGGCCAGCCACTAAGAAGAAAAGGAGTAAGTGGCATAAGAAGGAGGAATCTACGGTTAAAGCGGCCAAAAGTGTTGGAGAAAATCAATCGGTCTGGTTAGACTCTTCTTTAAAGGTGGAGATTGCTAAGCTAAAGTAAGTCTTCAACTAAGATAAGCATGTCTCGGCGAATTTTGAACACCCGGTAGTGGAGTTAAAGAGTACAAGAGATGATAGGTCTATTCTTCAACGACCCTTTTTACAAGAGGCTAACTGTTGTCATCACCCTTTTGTAATTTTGTGATTAATATGATTATATAAATAAAGAAACGGATTTTTAAACTGTTTTATTACAATTTCTATTTGGTGATGTTATGACTCTTGTTTTCTTTTATCATAGTTTTTCTTGTAATCTTATATTTTATTTTCATCTGTCTAAATTGGAAGAAATTAAATTCGAAATTAATGCTTCAATGTGGTTATGTGTTTATTTTTCTTTTATTATTATGCAATTTAAACTCAGACTCCTCGCCTTCCAAGTGACTTTGCGCGCATTAACTTGACATGTTCATTTATATTATCGTACATAGCAATATTACAAGGTAAATGCTTCTCTGTGCACCTAAATCTACTATGCATTTCTTCTTCGTCGTACCGACTACTTACACGCACTATTCTGGCATTGTGTGCTAATATCCACTACGCACAGTTTTGATACTGTGCACCAATATTCTACATGCATTTTCGTCCTATGCATGCACCATGTCAAGTTTAACATATTCCTTCGCGCTCGAATATCTACACACACTACTGAATACACTGTCGCAAAGCAACTTACACTCATACTTATGCATGCACTAACAAAACTCCTTTGCGTTAAGCAATACTTGTGCACCCCATGTGCACCTTACTATGTGTGTGCTTACCGCGCAAGGCTAATTTCAACACGTTCATATATGCATAATAATCTTCCACGCGGAACCACAATTTACCACGCACACAACTCGCCACGGTTTACCGTGCGGTGTCAAATTTACCACGCACACCAATACACCAACCTTTTCCAAGGATTCTCTCTATGATTATAATTCTGGTCACTTCGAAGTTACTTTTCTGTGAATATTCACTTCGATTGCACCCTTCTGGCCCATCCAAGCTCAGTGTTGAACTGAGGCTTTGATACCATATTGTAACAATCCCCCCCTGACCAACCTGAGGTCAGGGTATGCCACTCCAGAGCAACCACTCATGCTCTAACGCCAGTCCGTAAAATTTCCATCCATGAGGTCGGCCATGCTACTCTAGGGAACACTTTCATTCCCATATTGCGGAACATACAGTAGCATACCCAGTAGTCAACTAAGTAATGTCACCTAAATTTACTCTTTACACTGCATGCAACTAAAACATATACATACAACACGCTCGCAAAAGATTTACATCTAAACATAAACAAACCATTACTTTATGTAACATACGACTTTTATATTAAAATAAACATTAATTATCAATATGCATCATTTATAGGGAATTACCCATAAGCACACAAGCAATCATAGTCACATATGTAACATAGGCATGTAAATAACAAAACAGCATATACATATATCACACAATTGGTACTTATCTTAGAAAGATTGTCACCAACTTCTTATAGACTATCCACAAACCTCCCAGCCATAGACTACATTGTTCATCACTCTCAACGGTGAATCACCCCCGAGCCGGGACTGAACTCCACCCAGGGTAAAGGGATTCCTATACAAGCTAAGGCTCATGGACAACAGGAAAGACTCTGTCTCAAGTGCTCACTCAACTAACATCCTACAACCTCTCATTCCCCACATGCATTTCCCACCCAAGGAAGAGTGCCCCTTCTCTTCTCAACAGTCCCTCGGCTGCTCCACTTCCCTTCTAGGGCTTCAGCAACAGGCCGGATCGGAAGTCTCAGAGCATTGTAGTTGCATTTTAGCACCTACGAAAATCAATCCCCAGCAATTCTCTCACTCAGAGAATTGATCACGGGCCTAACAACCCACTTCTTCAATCTCGCTCCAAGCTAACCAGGTACACCAACCAAAAGGGATGAGGAAACAGGTTTCGAAAAGGTGGAATGGTTGTCTCAAGGATAACGAAATGTATGAGTAAAATGGTCATGGAGTCGTTGTCTGGATAACTGAGGGTGTTTTTGGAATCACTGTGAACTCTCTATCAAAATGATGGTCAGCCTGATGGTTTCCCCCCCCCTGTCTTCCGTTTGTAAGGTATCTCCCTCGAATAATCCCCATTGAGCTAAGTTTCCCCACGATATGAATGCATGTCCCCAACTTGACACTTGTCATATCGGAAGTTACTTTTGTCCACTTGTCCCCAACTTTAGAACTTAGGATAAACTAATTATCCATACTTTATGTTTTAGGAAATATTAATATAATATTCCTTTACTTTTGGCCCTCCCTTTCCCTAACTGGTGAAGTTCAGTCCCCCATCTATTTTATCATGGTTGGTCTGCGCGCAGTGATGTATTTTATATTAGTCATAAGTCATGTACAAAGTAGGTGCATTGGCCCTTGACATCTAGGCGCACTAGCCTAAGTCCAAGACATAAACATTCTGGCTTATAATACTGGCTCACCAGCCTATAATATTATATACACAAAGGTCCGTTGACCTTAATATTGCATGCACTTAGTTATTGCGCGTTGTATCCTCTGTCTTTAAGGTTGCGTGCACCTTAGTTATTGTGTGTGGTATTTAGAAATGCGCACATTACATCCCTTTACTGCGTAGTATATGCGCGCACCATGCCATGAAAGGTGTATTACAAAAATGACATCTAAACGGCTTACTAGCTTAAATATACTTGGATTATATTTACATTTGGGTTCGGCCGAGGGATATTACAGCTAGGCTCCCTTATGCTATAATTTTTTGATGAAGTTAATGTGAACTGGTTGTGTACTTGATTTGAGATATCTTGGTTAATAGAAATCAGCTTTCTTATTCCAGCTTATTTGACTCTGATGTTGAAGTATTCGTGCTTGAATGATTCACATGGATTGTTGTGGTGATATTATGATGAATGTTTGATTATAATATTATTATGATGTTTCTTTAGTGTCCTTAAACTTTGAACTCAAGAAGATCTTGTGTTAGAGTTTTTCTTCCTTAGGTTGCTTGCAAACCTAATGTTTATAGCAACCTTTACATTCTTCTCACCAAAGTCTTCCCTTTGTTCACCTTTACTCCCACTTACTGATTGAAGTTATTCAAGACCTCGATTGCTCGTGCATGCTAGCCCAAATTTCTGAGTCAGAACATTATCATCTTGAGTCTTATCCATTTGACCCCCTAAAAACTCATTTACATTTACACATAACCTAATGGGTACTAGGCTTACCTTCCATGCAATATTAGGGTGATTCCTAGTGCTAACACCTAGGAATGTAGGATATGAAAAGTTTCATTTTTGACATTGTGGTGGTTGTTGAGGCCTAACAAATGTTAGGTACCATAAAATATAGGTTAAGGGATTCCAATCCCATGTAAATACATGTGGCATATTAATTGGAGAGTCTTGTGATACGATGATTTCACTAAAAAGTTTTATGGTGGGGATCCTACCCTCTAGGGAAAGTCACGAAAGTTAAGGGGGGATTGAGATGTCGAAATCCCAACAACAATGAGTGAATTTTACAGGGAGCTCTTAAACTTTGGTTAGAAAGGTTTTGGATTGAATCTTCAAAAGCTTATTTTGAAGGTAGGGTTGCAAGCATTTATATCAATATAAGGCATAATCGAACATTAGTACTAAAAGAATGAAGAGTGAATGTGAAAAAGATCGTTAGTATGGTCACCATAAATGTGAGAGTGTGGGTGGAATTTGTATATAATATAATACAAAGGGTTTTCTAACATGACCATATTATGGCATCAAAGACAAGACTAGCTCTTATGGGTCACAAATTTGACATCATGGCTTGAAAATCCACTAATTTTATTCATACTCTAGACTAATTTGAGTGATGAAAAATTATTCCAAATAGAATGCAATGCTCAGGCAATAGAAAGAAATGAAAGGAATTAAACCCTATTTTAGTGGAAAGAAACCAAATAAATTCCAATCTCATATAAAATCAACCACAAATCAATGCCAAGAGAAGTAAAAAAATGCAAATAAGAGAATGCGGCTAGAATGAGGAAAGATGGAAATCATTATAAACATATATTAGTGTTGTAGCCTTCAAAAGTGTATCCACGACAAAAGTATTTGTTAATATGGTAATCTTCCAAAGGACTTGACCTATTAAAATTTCCAAATGAATACACTAACAAGGCTAAAGATTGTGAACATTAACTTTTGACTCATTCAAAAAATACCTAAACAGATGGGCCTTTTAAATTTTTTCATACGAGGTTCCACACAATCATCCCCATACTAGGAGGTGATACATAACACCTTTGTCAAACCTTCATAGAGATCAACCTATGTTTAAAAACTTTAAATTTGTATTTTTTTTCACCCCTTTTATGTTTGGATATAACTTGTGTTATACCTCTATCTCTCTTTACAATGTAAAAATTGTGATCCTTTTATTTATTGGAAACATACTAAAATCATGTAATTTATTCCATAAATCAACTAATTTTTTGTAGTTTCTCCCTCTAAAGTCGACTATTTGGCAAACCTCAATAAACGATGAGTGAAAACCTTGTTAATACTATAGAAAATCTCCCTAATTTGAAATCTTTAATTTCATGAATTACTAGAGAAAAGATGCACATAATCCACATGGAGTTTAAGAAATAAGAAGTTCCAATCACAAAAACATAATGAGTGCACAATAAGTGTGTCTAATAAGTTTAGGTGTCCCATCAATAGGCCACACCTTAACTTTCCCAAAGAATCTTACATGGCATCTAAAGTTTTAGGCATATCTTATTCATAATGTCTATTACTTAAACCTAAGATGAATGCCAATTAAATTTATTTAAATTCTAAATTTAGTAAAATACTTTATATTTTATAAATACCACCTTAATATCACAACTAAGAGTATAGAGTTAAGGGTTTAAGGTACAAGAGATAAGAGTGTTGGTGTTATACAAGCGATATGTTAGTTTTATTAATCCCTGCCCTTCGGATTGGTAGTGACTAATAGTAATTTATTTTTAGTTTTTTAATTGAATTGTCACAAAACCAATAAATTTTCACTCTTTTAACCAAAGTTTTAAAAAAATCATATAATTTAGGTTGGAAATTCATATACTTTAACCAAAGTTTTGATTTTGACTTCTTATTTGGTCTCTTCCCAAGGCATAGGGAGAAGATAACTTAGTTTATCTCATACTTTTGCATACTCATTTTTGCCAAATGAAGTAATGCTAGAAATGAGTCTAGCATTACTTCTTAACATTAAATGTTATGATCTAATTCATAGGCCATAATAGTCCATAGCTCATTTGTTGCCACCTATGCCACCATGCAAAGCTACATGATCCTGCAAACGTGTTTATAGTCCTTCACAATCTCATACCTTTTCTTACGTTCTCAATTTGATACCTCTTCTTTCTCTTCTGTACTTGCTCCTACACACATGACACACAACCTCCTTTCTAATTTCCCCATGAAATATTTGCACAAACTCATCGAATGTGGTAACATGCAACCATTCTGTTAGTATTTTCGCTTGCTTGCGGCATGCAAGAACAGTCTGGGAATGACGAGGAACCCCAGGATCGAACGAAGAGACTTGAATGTTGGATCTCTAATACTGTGATGATCGGTTACATAACATATAACTTCTCTTTGTAAGTTCCAGTTAATGAAACTTCCATCTATGTATTCAAAATATATGAAACTTGCATCTGTGTATTCAAAATGAAACTTGCATTTGTGTATTCAAAATATTGCAGTATGGTAGATGAACTAAGTAATATTTAGAATTTCATAAGTAAGGTGAGTTGAGGAGGGAGGATTACCAGATTGCACTTGGGAGGTCGAGCACTCGCCCTGGACTGTGATATCTGCTTCATCGAATAGTAATCTTTTTTGCAGTTGGGAGGCGATATTATGCAAGAGACAAATTGACCCAGTAATTCACCCATTTACATATGTTCTTTTATTTGTTGTTAGAAGTGCTCACACATATTTCCCTTCTCTGTAAAAAAAAAGGAAATGGGAACTTATCTATTTCTTGTCCATCGATTCCACTATGCAACATAATTGTATACTCAGTCATTGCAAGATAATCTTTTAGAGGATAAGAACCGCCAAAATTTTATCCAACAAGCATTATTTTGTGAAGACATAGTTGCACTTGAAATGTCCACCCACCAATTTAGCTTTCTTTCACCATTTTTATTCCACAACCTTTATCATTCAAAGGAATAAGGCCATGAGCAGACATGGTATGTTTTCCCAAGAACCGCCAAAATTTGATCCAACAAGCATTATTTTGTGAAGACATAGTTTCACTTGAAATGTCCACCCACCAATTTAGCTATATTTCACCATTTTTATTCCACAACCTTTATCATTCAAAGGAATAAGGCCATTAGCAGACATGGTACGTTTTCCCAGTGCAAAAATTTTACGTATTCCAAGTGCAAAAGTGGATTGTTTGTTTATCAAATAACAATTCTTTCAGCCTTAATTCAAGACAAAAGCTTGAGTTGCCAAGGTTGTCTTTCCGTGTTTTGCATGCCTTATTCCTACCCAAACTGTTTGTTATCAAGTCTCGTTCAACTCTACTTGATTTGGGTTTTTCTTCAAAGTAATTGCCGCCATGTTTTTCAAAATTAAAATAAACACCAGACAATTAGGGATCCTTCATATGTTACAAGATCGTTAGTGTGCTTTTGATTCTCTTCTAACAGTAGGTTAAAAAATTCTTTACTAGTGTCCAAAGCAATCGTAATAAGTTTAGAATCTATTCCATGGTTAAACACTTGCAAGAATGCCCACTCTATTAAAGCATATGATATTTCTCCATTGTTTTGCATATATCGATAATTGGAATCTCCTCCTGAAATGAGGTATCCTCAGCATGGGGCCTCTCATGTTCTGGTTTTATATAAATTTTGGGTAATGTATTAATCTCGTTTTCAAAAATACCCTGAACTCTTTGAATCGGTTCAGGGACCTCATTTGAGGCTATGCCACACCTTTGTAGGATTACAAAAGACATAGGCATGGCAGTGAATGTTCCGACCAACGTGGTTACCACTAGATCCATCCATAGAATCTAGTGAAGACAAAATAAACACCAGCCCAAATCGAACTAGGGTCACTAAGTGTGACACATGAGTACCAGGTGTAGGCCGATGCACGTGCATAGTGCATGTAAAACAAGTGGAGAGCCCACCCATAAAACATGTCTTATTGATGCGCTGAAAAATATTATTTATTAAAACGATAATGAGATAGGTTGTCATTCGTTCTACCCCAAGATACACACTTAATGATTATGTAGAGTTGTCTTTATTCCATAAATTGTGTAGTATTACTATTGTAATATCATCCAATCATCTGACTTGAGATTCCCATGACTATTATCTTGTTACTTATTTCTTTCAATGTCATGCTTTCTTGAGTCTTTATTCCCATGTTTATGCTATAGAATGCATATATAATGCTCGATAAAAATACTAAAAAGTATTACTATTTTAAGAAAATGGCTTTTATGATCACCAAATTTAAATTTAAGTTGTTTACGTAGTAGTTCTCCACTTAAACCATTAAACTCCAAACTTGATGAAACATATATCAAAAGATGGAATTATCAAAAGAGCCATATGAATGGCATCTAGATGTATCCAGATTCGGTACTATAAAAAACCAGATTCAGTACTATAAAAAAGCACAAGATTTGGCCTTCGCTTTGACCTCACGGTGCCTTTTTCCACTAGTCTATATAGCATAAAAGATTCCATTCCTATCCATGGGCATCAAGGAAGTCTCATAAAAATCACGAGGCCTAAATCTACTGCACATAGAGAATATTTAGAAATCCTTGATTTGATGAATATCATTGCACTTGCACTCACTCACACATCTATGATTTTGGTAACGTAGAAGTTAAGAAAATTTTATGTGATTATCAACACTATACGAAAAACAAGTGTGAACTCTTTACAGTGTACATAGGGAAATTGTTTACAATGTATACAAGGGAAATTGTTCATTAAGACATGTTGCTTTGATATTTGTGTCGACAACCAACAAAGCACTATTTTATATATTAACTAGAGTCATCCAAAGACATAATATGTTTTGATCTACAACAAATGTTTACATTTGAATTTAGATACTCTCTTTGAATTGCTACTGTAAATCTATCAAATGGGATTTTCTCAAGCGAACAATTGAAATTGTCTTTCAAGATTAACATTAAAAGTGACGGGTCACAAAGTAAGTCAAGTCAATCAACAACAATATGTTGTGATCTATGATTACGATCTTTCAACATAAAGCTTCAACAACCTCACCCACGCCAAGTCAAGCAATGACAACTCTTCCATGAAGGCAGGGACTTGTTGCTCTGCAACTAAGCTTGTTTAAATTCAAAATTTGGTAAAATGCTTATACGAACTACATGACAATATCAAGAGAACATGACTTTAAGTAAGGGTTTAAGATGTAAATGTTAAAAGTATTGATATAATGCAAGAAACATGTCAATTTGGTGAAATGCTTATAATCTTTGTAAATACATGGTTAATATTACAAGAATTTAGGGTTCATAAAATGAACTTCTCATGTATCAATTAAATTTTTTTTAACAGTATAGAAAGAGCAAGATAATGAGCAAGATAATGGAAGATATTGTTTAAAGACACATATAATTGGTTTACATAGAGTGTGGCTTGAATGAACCATGTCGAATAGATTCATTTTCATAGATTAGACTATTTGAATGAGATTAGATAATACATTTTCATAGATTAGACTATTTGAATGAGATTAAATAATATGAGTATTGTTGCTTTTCGAGGATAAACAATAAAGTAAATGAATTTCATTCAATTTTTTTACTCAAGAAGTGAGTTATTCATTAATATCAATAAGTGAGCTCTGCATTAAGATAATAGTAGAGATGCATTTTAAATAACATTTTCATTATAATAAATGATAATGGTTCTTTGTAAGTTTTTTTTAGCTTATCAAAATTTTGAAACAATTTATGTGAAGATTTCTTTTTAACAAATGAAGCTTTGAAGAACAAAATAAATTGATTGAGTTATAAGCTATCTCTTATTATACCTACAGCCCTGCAGTGGTATATAGCATTCGATATGTCATTGACCGCTTATTACTTCACTGTTGACTAAAAAAATTTTGAGGTTTTTCAAAGGTTTTACATTGCAAGTTAATTTATTTTTTTTAATTATTTAAAATCATTTTTCCGAACAGAGAGTAATTATGCTCAACAACAATTAGCGTATAGGTGTTCAGAAATAAATGCACTTTTCCAGCACTAATATGTTGTTGTTATGACAGATAAATTCAAATGTCATCAACTGTTAGATCTGAAGATGGCGGATCGAGTCAATTAGGGAGGGGGCCTCATACCACAGCTACGCCAATGACGCCCTTTGACGGCAATGGTGTTGTTGTTGTTTCCCTCCAAAATCAAACCTCGACCATGGTTGTACTCAATGACTACCAGAACGCAACACTTGCCGACGTTACTCTACTTGTGGGGTATTTGGATGGACAGATTTTCGAGGTACAAACAAACTATAAGAACCATGGTACTGTCATATACTAGACATCCACTATTTGTCGATGCCATTTTTAACGTGTTGTGCTTCTATTTGATTAATGTGAAATACATGATATGGCACCGCAAAATTGGATAACATTATGAATTTATGAATTTAACAGAGGTTGGTGAGGTGATCAGTGGAGCAAAGTCATGAGATCCATCAATTCGGTAAAATTACAGTGATATAAATGGAGGTCAATTTACTAGTCTATTGATTAAACAAAAGTAGCACTCTCGAAATTCATTTTAACCTTAGTTTTTACATCACACATCTTATCCATACTATGTTGAAAGAGCACTGATAGAAAAATGCCTAATCCTTGGTGGTTTATACCCAGTTCTTTTTCTAATGCAATACTTTTATGGGCTTTGTTATCGCACAATTTGTACTTATCCTGAAGGGAAAGGCTAAGGGAGAAAAATTGGCGTAATAGGAGGTTATCCTAACATTGTCACCTTAATAAGATACATCTTTCCATTTAGGGTTGATGGCCCAAGGGAGACGTCCCCGGTGACCTGGGAGTTTGATAAGGCAATTGTGTCTATAAAAGTATCCTCTCTCACAAGTCACACTGATCAGAAAGTCCCAAGGTTTTAACCAATGAAGTAATGAAGTGCTTAGATGTACCTACCCGGAACAAAGCAACAAGAAAATGATATATTTTGCAAGTACAACTTGATGTTAGTACTTCATAAAACCATGGACTTATCAATAAAAGCAATAGTTGATGTATGATGAAGCAAACATAATTTTATAATAGAAATGTTTATAAGATAATAGCTTCAGAATAAATGCCTTAAAATGGCTTCACAATGATAAAAAAATAATCACTCAATAATAGCAAAGTACCAGCATTTGTCAGAAGCTAATTAGGAAGTGAATAAATCAACTTTACAATTGATTTTAGGTGCTTTTAATGTTGCAATAGATGGTCATAGCTTAATTTTGTAACAACAACAAGTGGGTTAGCTAATTAGTCTACTCTAGGGTTAGGAGAAGTTAGTAGATAGCTTAGGGTAAAAGTTTTAAGAGTAGTTTTCATCAATCACTCAAGTGCAAGGCTTAGATCAATGCTTTTAGGGTTAATGGAGTCTCTTTTAACAACAACAAATCTTGAAGGAAAAATGATAATAGTAGAGCTAGAGACAAGAAAGTCAATGATTGAAGTATTGGTAACCCAAGGCTTCAATCACTAAACCCTAGGGGGGGAATAGCCACTAGGAAGTAGGTAACCCTAGGCCCTAGTGATTTTCCTCCTTCTTTAGCTCAAGGACAAAGTAGATGATGGATAGATGAAGCTAAAGATGCTAGGGTGTTGCAGTGGAAAGGCCCTTAACACAAAGCTTCAAGCAAGTAGGGTTTCTAGCATAATCTTCAAGCAAGTAGGGTTTCTAGCATAATCTAGTAGGTGAAAAGTTGTTAAGGCAAGAACAATAACATGTACTTTAGCCCCCAAGGGTTTTAAGCTAACAATTTCATAATCTTGGAAGAAATTCAAGATAAAGACACCATAACCATTCAAATGAAGAAGAATTGCAGAAAATTTACTTACATTCACCAAGAATCACCTAACAATAGGCCTAGTTGAAGACTTCCACCAAGAAAAATGCTAAAATATACCAAAAATAGCCTCCTTCAAGAAGTGCGCACCAAATTTCAACCAATAAACCCTAATTAGGGCGCAAATTTCATACCTCACTTCAGTGTGAGTGAAAGATGATGAAAAATAAGAGTGAATTTTCCCTTATTTATACAATACAAATGACCTTTAATTTACAAATTAGGTCAAAAAGGCGAGCATGGCCAGTTTACATGTAATATCCAGTTTTTACATAAAATGACAAATTAAAACTCTAAATCAAGCATAAAAGGTGACGTCGTTCCCTTTTAGGGTGATGTTAGGCCTCTCTGGTGAAACGTTGGCCTCTAGGAGCAAAACGTTAGGCCTCCCAAGGCCTCTAGATCAAGCCACACGTGCCACTTGGCACACAACTGCCTCCAAAGTGTCCATCAAACGTTGGGTGACGTCAAGGGTCACAAAGGTGACGTCATGGGCCTTCCAAGGCCAACATCATAGTGGGAGGGAAAGACCCCCCTGGGTCCATGCCTACCAGGTTGTCTCTATTGGAATGTCATCCCCTCTCTTCGGTGCAAGCCCCTGACATGTGTATGCCCCTAGCTGGGGTCTCAACATCCATCTGGTGGGATTTTATCCCTATGGAGGTTTGAACTAATCATCTCCCCATGTGTACCTGTCCGTTGGGTGTGGCCCTACAACAACAACAAGTACGCTCTCCATGGGCTCATAAGTCATAGGGATCATAGCAATGTCAATCACGTCTAATAATCAAGTTATCTAAACATGTGCATAAAGCCCCCCTTTCCCAAACAAGTGCTCAAAGACGTTATGTTATTCTACAAGCTAGTTTTGGACAACGTGTCAGGAGGTCCTACTAGGGTAATTCTCATTGGACATGGGATATTTCCAGGTGAAGACAAATACAGGCCATGTAAGTGGATGAGGTGGTGTAGGGATGTTTGAGCAATGGGTGCAATGATGAAAGGGTAATGTATGGCTTACATGTGGTGCCTCTAAAGAGGGTGAGTTGCACCTTATCATGGATGCAAATGTTTCCAAGCCCATTCAATGCCTTTTACCTTTTTATCTTATTTTTCTTTTTCTTTCAAGAGACTAGTTAGGGGACACTGCCCTGGTGTGGTGACCAGTGGTGAAAATGTTACCCACAAGCATTTCACGAAGATGGGAAGGATGGCTCATGATGAGACCCCTTTTCTCTTGGCTATGCCACCAAGAGCCACTACCCTGGCATGGTAACCAGTTGAATGGTAGTGTCATACCGCTACATGCCCATGGACCTAATAGGTTGGATTGTGATGAGACCCCCTATCCTCCAACTAGGTCTTGATTTTATTATTTTATAGGTCCCTCTGTTTTTTTCTGAGAAGCCTTTTATTGTTTTCTCGTGGATCCCTGGGCGAAGCATCTGAAGGTTTTGTTCTTTTGGCTTTTCTCTTTTGCCAGCTAATTTTACCCTTTGGGCCTTTAGCCCCTTCCTCCCACAAGGTAAGGTACAACCCTTTGATAGCTTGGCAAACCCAATGCCCGAACTAGTGTAGGGGTTGGATGAGAGGGAAAATGATAAAAAGTGATAAGTATGGTGGGAATGGACGATGACCTTTCATAAACCCACCCAGTGGAAATTCAAATCCTAAGAGAACCAACTTGCTAGGGCATCCTGTCATCCCCCCCAGGTGTGGACAAGTGTAAAGGCATAAAGTCCAAGCACACATCAAAAGCAAAAAGAATTAAATGCACATATTCAAATGTTTTGAGAATCAGAGTGACACATACCATGATACCTGGACTCATTACCTCATGGAGAAAGACCTGTTGTTGCTGAAGGACCAGGCCAATGGGATGGATGTTGTTGCTGACAAGGTGGAGGCGTTGAAGATGAAAGATGGGCCCTACAGGGCCAGGATCAAGTCAATATGGATCGCGGTACTCTATGTCTAGGACCTGTGGGCCTCGAGACATAATCTCTTTAGTTATCCCTAGGCTAGGGGATAACATCTGGCTCCAACTCGGGGACATGTGCTCACCGTAGAGTGCATGAGAACCTCAGCATCTCTGGCATGACTTGTGACCTACTTGATCTCAACAAACATTCTTTAGTAATCATTTGGGGTGGTGATATCACCCCTGGCTCATATATGGTACAAGAAAAATGAAAGTAAACAAGCATGTATACAAGTGGAAATACAACTACTCTAGCATGAAATTCAGATGGTATATACAATGAATTCAAATGCCTACCTACTTACCTCTACTTACATGTTGGTTGAATGCTAGGTGTAGTCAAATAGCCAGTGAAACCATCCTAGCAATGTCTCACAATACCTGCCTCTCTGCTTCATCATAAACAAAAGTAGTGATAAGTTAAGCACAAAAATAACATGAGTTAGAAAATGTATTGCATCATTGGAAATCACAAGGTCTAGATCATGGAGGTGGGTGGGAGGGAGAAAAAGGTGCCGAGTCATATGCTCAGGAAAGTGCTCAATCCATCTTAGAAAGGGATCGTGAAAATTCAAAGGTTCAATAGACCGACTCAAAGAGTTTGAAGGTTGGCTACCTCAGACATCTTCACAATCTGAGGCTTGGGAAGGAACCAACAAGAAACTAGAGGATAACTAACATTTTCTCAAGGGGAAGCTGAAAGAATGTGATAATAAGTTTCTTCTTAAGGTACTCAACCTTCCCCTAAATTCCAAAAGGAGTCTTTGTCCTACAGAAGACTTGGGATAAGGGACATGTTTCCAAACCATACCCTCAGTGACATAGCGAGGTAAAGTAATCAAAGGGAGGTGGAAAATCTTATCACAAGTTTCATGCTTCGGTCAAGCAACTTCCTCACTTTTATTAAGATCTGAGCACACCGATGGTTGATAATTTTCTTCATAGAATAAATCCGAATGCTCAAAGGAGTACTCATCAAAATCCTCAAGGTATGACCGAAAATCATCAGGAGAATAAAGAGCTAGGTCATCCCCGGGTGTTTGGAAAGTATCCGTAATTATATCATCTCCTTGTTGCCCAATGTCAAGATTGGGAGTAATCTATTGTGATAACAGTAAAGGAAATACTTGGAAATGATTCTCAATGTCATAAGTGGGATCCATATCATAACCAACTACATTCCACTTACGTCTCCCAACATGTATGAACTCGTCAATATTATTAACTAAGTTGTTTTATTAGTCATAACATGAATGGTTTAAGGCAAACAAGGGCTCCTTAAGTACTTCTTTGCTTCCTGAATCATAAAATAATGCATCATCAAAATCTTGGAAAGGGAAACAACTCGCTGTACTAACTTCTTCCTGTGCAGGAGCTTCAAAAATTTGGATGACTTCATCAAACGGAGGAGCAATTACCAATGTCTTGTCCTCTAGCTCGTACAAGGATTCCCTTTCTTCCTCATATTATGAATCATAGAATAAGGCATCATCAAAAACCTGGAAAGGAAAGTGACTAACCTCATCCTCTTCTTTTTGTGCAGGGGGAAAAAGATCTTGGATGGCTTCATCAATCTTGACTTCTAGAACAACAAATTGTTCTTTCTTGGATGAGGGAATTTGGGCTTCTACTTCTGTGATTATGTCAAAAGCTTCTTGGATTGTCCTTGGCTCCCTTATATCGAGAAAAATTTTCGATCGTCCAGAGAATGCCTTGGTGTAGAGAAAGGTAAGGAAACTACTTGAAGGATGATGGCTCATTGGGATCTGTTGTACTATCCTCTCAAATTTATCATGGAATCCTTGGACAGTTTCATTCTCAGCCTTTGTGAGGCAATTAAGTCTCATTGACAATATGTTTGGATTCCTCTTAACACTCCATATTTGGAGGAACACTTTCTCCAATTTATTCATAGATGCAATACTAGCGTTAGGGAGGTTATTATACCATCTTTGAGCATTATAATGAAGAGTGGCAGAGAAAATCTTCATTGCTAGATATTCAAAATAATCACTAATAGGATGGAGTTGAAAGAAGGCCCAAAAGTTACTCATATGGTCTTCAACGTTTTCTTCATTACTACTAGTGAATCTTGGGAGTCGTTTTTCATATCTCAAAGGCATTCGTCGTGGGTAACCCGTAATTTTACTCATGTCTAAGGGTTTAAAATTACCTGGATCCCATTGGGAAGCCATGGTTGGATTTTTCATTAGTGGAGTCGCTAGATAGTCCTTCTGGTATCATCAAAAGGAAAATAGGGGATCACCCTCAATGGAGTCGCTAGGTAAGCCCTGCAAAGTAAAGGTTTTTGAGGAAAGGCTTGCCTAAAAGTGTCGTCTTTGAGGAGAATTGACTCAGTGTTCCCCGACAACGCCGCTAAAATGTCATCGTACAATTTGTACTTGTCCCGAGGGGAAAGGGTAAGGGAGGCAAATTGGTGTAACAGGAGGTTATCCTATCACTATCACCTAAATAAGATACCTCTTTCTATTTAGGGTTGATGGCCTAGGGGAGACATCCCTAATGACTTGGGGGTTTGAGAAGGAAAAGGTTAAAGTGTCTATAAAAGTATCCCCTCTCACAAGTCACACTGATCAGAAAGTCCCAAGGTTTTAACCAATGAAGTAATGAAGTGTTTAGTTGTACCTTCCCATAACAAGGCAACAAGAAAACAATATCTTTTGCAAGTACAACTTGTTGTTAGTACTTCCTAAAACCATGGACTTATCAATAAAATAAATAGTTGATGTATGATGAAGAAAACAAACTTTTATAATAGCAATGTTTATAAGATAATAACTTCACAACAAATGCCTTAAAATGGCTTCACAATGACCAAAAATAATCACTCAATAATAACAAAGTACCAACATTTGTCAGAAGCTAATTAGGCAGTGTATAAATCAACTTTAAAATTGCTTTTAGGTGTTTTTAATGCTGCAATAGATGGTTGTAGATTACTTTTGTAACAACAACAAGTAGGTTAGCTAATTAGTCTACTATAGGGTTAGGAGAAGTTATTAGATAGCTTGGGGTAAAAGTTTTGAGAGTAGTTTTCATCAATCACTCAAGTGCAAGGCTTAGATCAGTACTTTTAGGGTTAATGGAGTCTCTTTTAGCAGCAACAAATCTTAAAGGAAAAATGATGATATTAGAGATGGAGACAAGAAGGTCAATGATTGAAGTGTTGGTAACCCAAGGCTTCAATCACAAAACCCTAGTGGGGAAATAGCCACTAGGAAGTAGGTAACCCTAGGCCCTAACGGTTTTCCTCCCTCTTTAGCTCAAGGACAAACTAGATGACAACTAGATGAAGCTAAATATGCTAGGGTGTTGCAATGGAAAGGCCCTTAGCGCAAAGCTTCAAACAAGTAGGGTTTATAGCATAATCTAGTAGGTGAAAAGTTGTTAAGGCAAGAACAATAACATGTGCTTTAGCCTCCTAGGGTTTTAAGCTAGCAATTTCATAATCTTGGAAGAAATGTAAGATAAATACACCATAACCATTCAAATGAAGAAGAATTGCAGAAAATTTACTTACATTCACCAAGAATCATCTAGTAATAGGCCTAGTTGAAGACTTACACCAAGAAAAATGCTAAAATACACCAAAAATAGCCTCCTTCAAGAAGTGTGCACCAAATTTCAGCCAATAAACCTTAATTAGGGCACAAATTTCAGACCTCGCTTCAGTGTGAGTGAAAGATGATGAAAAATAAGAGAGAATTTTCCCTTATTTATACAATACAAATGACCTTTAATTTATGAATTAGGTCAAAAAGGACAACATGGCCAGTTTACATGTAATATCCAGTTTTAACATAAAATGACAAATTAAAACCCTAAATCAAGCAAAAAAGGTGACATCATGCCATTTTAGGGTGACGTTAGGCCTCTCTGGTGAAATGTTGGCCTCTAGGAGCAAAACATTAGGCCTCCCAAGGCCTCTAGATCAAGCCACACATGCCACTTGGCACACAACTGCGTCCAAAGTGTCCATCAAACACTACGTGACCTTAAGGGTCACAGAGGTGACGTCATAGGCCTTTCAAGAACAACATCGTAGTGGGAGGGAAGGACCCCCCCAAGGCCAGGCCTGCCAGGATATCTCTGGTGGAACATCCTCCCCTCTCTCCGGTGCAAGCCTCTGACATGTGTATGCCCCTAGTTGGGGTCTCAACATCCATCTGGTGGGATTTTAGCCCTATGGAGGTCCGAACTAATCATCTACCCATGTGTACTTTTCCATTGGGTGTGTCCCTGCAACAACAACAAGTACGCCCTCCATGGGCTCATAAGTCACATGGATCATAGCAATGTAGATCACATCTAATAATCAAGTTATCTAAACATGTGCATAAAGCCCCCCTTTCCCAGAAAAGTGCTCAAAGACATTATGTTATTCTACAAGCTAGGTTTGGAGAGGGTGTCAAGAGGTCCTACTGGGATAATTCTCATTGGACATGGGATGCTTCTAGGTGAAGACAAATACATGCCATGTAAGTGGTTGAGGTGGTGTAGGGATGTTTGAGCAATGGGTGCAGTGATGACAGGGGAATGTATGGCTTACTCGTGGGTGCCTCTGAAGAGGGTGAGATGCACCTTATCATGGATGGAAATGTTTCCAAGCCCGTTCAATTCCTTTTACCTTTTTATCTTATTTATTTTTCTTTCAAGAGACTAGTTAGGGAACACTGCCCTGACATGGTAACCAGTGGTGACAATGTTACCCACAAGCATTTCACGGAGATGAGAAGTTTGGCTCGTGATGAGACCCCCTTTCTCTTGGATATGCCACCAATAGCCACTACCCTGGCATGGTAACCAACTGAATGGTAGTTTCATATCGCTAAATGTTCATGGACCTAATAGGCTGGCTCATGATGAGATCCCCTATCCTCCAACTAGGTCTTGATTTTATTATTTTATGGGTCCCTCTGTTTCTTGTCGAGAAGCCTTTTATTTCTTTCTAGGGGATCCCTAGGTGAAGCATCTAAAGGTTTTGTTCTTTTGGATTTTATCTTTTACCAACTACTTTTACCCTTTGGGCCTTTAGCCCCTTCCTCCCACAAGGTAAGGTACAACCCTTTGCTAGCTTGGAAAACCCAATGCTCAAACCAATGTAGGGGATGGATGAGAGGGAAAATGATGAAAAGTGATAAGTATGGTTGGAATGGACAATGACCTTTCATAAACCCACCCAGTGGCAATTCAAATCCTAAGAGAATTAATTTGGTAGTGTTGGGTATGTGTTATATTCTTTGCATGTGTGTGTGTGGGTGCATCAGATTCGACAACTGCGTCTAACGATCCCAAATTCTTTTGCTCTTTGTGTTGTGTGTGTCGGGCACTTTCCTAGGGGAATCCCAGGGGGGGCTAGGTATGGCCCCCCTGGTTACACGCAACGTTCGGCTCCGGGCGACAACGCCCCAAATTGTTTTTTGGGCGGTTTTTGATATTTTTAGCGGTTTTCTAAATTAATCTCGGATTAAGGGATTAGGGTTTTGGTAGCTACGGAATACCTAAAACATTGTATATATTGTATGGTGAATGGTGAAATTAATACAATGAAGAGTTGAAAGGTGCGACACCAAGGGAGGTTGGTTTTCTCCCGGTTAAGGGTTTCCAACGTAAATCTCTATGTACTATGTGTATGAGCCACTGATTAATTTATGTTTTGCTGAAGAATCTATATGAATTGCTTTACTTCACAGGTTTAAAACTTACATGCGACATTAGAGCTCGGTTTTGGCTTCAGAGGGATGCCTTTGTTGCTGAGGGCTTGGATCGGTCTTGATAGATCAATTTTATCTTGGGTTTGTGATAAACCTGTGTTTAGTGGGAGCTTTTGCAATGGTGATTCTAGTGTAGAAAGAGGAATGGCGAGCTCTTCTAGAGTCGAGATAGAGAAGTTCAACAGTAAAAACTTTGAGCTATAAAAGCTCAAGATGGAGGACCTTCTTGTAGACAATGAACAATGGATCGTTGTGGATCCCGGTACACAACCTACTAGTACATAGCCTACTGGCACACAGTCGATTGGTACACAACCTACTAGTATACAAACAACTAGTACACCACCTACTGGTATGTCAAAGGAAGATTGGGAGAAGCTGGACAGAAGAGCAAGGAGTACTATTCGACTCTGCCCGACAGATTCGATGTTGTTGAATGTCTCGGGAGAATCTACAACCAAGGAACTATGGGATAAGTTAGGGAATTTGTATCAATCAAAGTCCCTGGTAAACAAGTTGTTTCTTCGAAAGAAGTTGTATCATCTTAGGATGGAAGATGGAGTTTCTGTGACAAAACATCTAAATGCCTTTAATACTTTGGTAAGTCAACTTGTCTATGTTAATATTACGATTGCAAAAGAAGATAAGTGTATTACTTTGTTATGTTCTTTTCCAGACTCTTGGGATAATCTGGTTGTAGCAATTGGTAGTACCACTCAATCTACATTGAAGTATGAGGATGTATTTTCATCCTTGTTATCTGAAGA
>ML807980.1:256685-288639 GCA_009831015.1 Picea engelmannii
TGAAAACCACATCTAATAAACAAGGCACCTAAACATGTGCATCAAAACTACCTCATCAAATTAAACAAATGCTCCAAGACTCTATACAATTGACCAAGTTTAGGTATGGGAGGGGTGTCATAAAAGTCCTATTAGGTAGAACAAAACCCTCAAGTAGGGGATGCTCCCAGGGATGCCTCTTCAAGGTCATGTAGTGGATGATGAGGTGGATAGGGGTTTTAGACTTCATAGGTCAATGAGTTTCATGGCATACAAGGGCTCGTGTTATCTCATTCATGGGTGCCTTTGTAGAGGGTGTGTTGCACCTTCTTCCTCGATGCAACCTTTTTCCAAGCCCATTTATTGCCATTTATTAATTAATTAATGATCCAAACACGTGTGCACTCCCAATAGTGAATCGATTATCTTGGGGGGAAGTGACACAGTGTCACTTGAAAGAAGAGGTCCACAAATTGCCATAAGGGTAACCATCAAAACATTGTAACACACTAGTGTTAGTCTTTCATTCAAGCGGGATATTTATTATGTGTTTGATCTTTTGCAGGCCTTCAATTCTTTTGAGAGAAGCAGTTCATCATTCTCAAGACCTGTCTGGGCGAGCATATAGAAGGTTATATTTTAGGATTTTATCTTTTGCCAGCCACCATGCCCCTGGGCCTTCAGCCCCTTCTTCCCATGAAATGAGGTACATGCCCTTCTTGGATCACTAAAGTCAAAGGGCCTAGAAGAGGGAAATATGATGAGAAAGCAATGAGCGGAAAGTGGTAAGTATGGTCGGGAATGGTACGATAACCCCTTAAGGGACCCCCAGTTGCACCCCTTCCCCAAAAGTTGGCCACTTACTAAGAAATCGATAACACTCGCTAAGGTGAAACAAGGACAACAACATAATGTCCAAGCATGCGTTCTATAATCAAAAGCAACTTAAATACAACATGCTTAAATGCCTCAAATGTTAGGGTGATTACTTGCCACAATACCTGACTTGTATCACATGGAGCAAGACCCATGTGCCTTTCAGAACCTAGCTCGTGTGGTGGATACACTGACAATGGATCCAAACTGTGGTGATAGAGCAGGCTTCCATATGTGCAAGTGGACATTGCTAGTCATGTGGTCTCTCAACACTCCATATCTACAACCTGAGGGCCTCGAGACATCATCTCCTTAGGATCCCACAAAACGGGGTAACATCTGGCTCCTACTTGGGGACATGTGCTCGCCGTAGAGTGCATGAGAATCATAACATCTCCTGGTAGACTTGAGCCTACACTGAAACAAAAAAAATGTAAAATATAGGTTGGTTCTATCACCCTTCGTCCATATACATCAAAACCAAAATGAAAATAATTTACAAAAGAAAAATTTAGCATTTAAAAAAATAAATTCTAAACTAAGCATGAAATCAATATGCAAGTAGAGAAAAATGAAATATGAAATGCATCTAAACTAATATGAGAAATCAAGATGACCTACTTACTTACATGGGGCCTTGGGGCCCTGAAGATCAAGCGATAGGTGATGTCAGGTGAAGTCATATAACCAGTGCAACCAGTTGATCATCTCGTCAAAGTATCTCCCCCTGTGCTTAATTATGTAAAACAACAAAGATAAGTCAAGCACATAATGATCATGAACATAAATAGATACATAATCAATCGTGAAATGAAATGAAGAGAGATGGGTGGGAGGGAGGAAGTCCTGCTGGAAAGAGAAATCATTAGCTTGATCATGTTGCCTGAAAGTGTAACCACAATCCTGATCAATCCATCTTTGAAGAGGGCTACCATATGTAGACGATGGCTCATCTTCATCTCCGTTAGTATGATCAGTGATTCCTAAAGACCGAGAGGATATGGGAGATCCCAAGAAGACCTCATGATTTTCCTGAGAAGGAGGAACAAGGTAAGGGACAGGCTCAGGTTCGGAGAAAGAAAAACGTGGCCTCTTCATCTGTGAATCCTTGTAGAAATCCCCAATATGAAAATACTTTCGCTTTGTAGAGTGAGCCTTTGATTGCTTTGGGATAGCCACGTCCTGATGTTCATCTAAAATCGAGGATGAAGGTGGCTGAAAATACTCATAGAACAAGTCCATATCCCCAAAAGGATATGCGTCACAACTTACAAGTCCCAAGGGATGACTGAAAATCACCCTGAAAATGTTGCAACCGGTCATCCTTGAATAAATCTGTAATCATATCATCATCATGCTGCCATACATCTGAATCATATACACATGATGACCAATCCTCTAAAGATAACAGCCCAACCCCTTTTGCTTGAAGGCTACCCTCAATGTCATAAATGGGGTCTCAATAAAAATTGTCTCCATCAAATTTGAAATGATCAAAATCCCATTTGAAAGCGTCTATATGCTCATCAACCACATCCGAGGGTTCTTTCACAATGCTCATGAACCATGTTTTTGATACCCCAATTGCCATGTTCCTTGGGTTTTGATAGGGCCTCCTAGTTAACCAGTGGAATGCCCCCGTGCTTCTTTTCCCTTCCATAGATAAGTGAAACAACGTTTGCTAATTTTGTTTATAATCTATTTGGGGATGATTGCTAGTGAGAACCAGAAAATAGGGATGGACACTTTTGATGAGTATGAGTCAACTGGTAATAGAAATCCACACATGGACCCAATAGTTGACTTCTTTCTTGATTTTGTGTAGAGGCCACAACTAATGCTTGACTCTATATCTCGAGGGTTTCAATTGGACACCCAGATAGCTAAGTGCTTCCTCAAAAGGGGCTAAGGAGAAGGGGAGAAACTTTGGAATCATGTTCTTGTGTTGTTATGATATTTGGTGATAATAAATAGATGACTTCTCTCGATTTACTTCCATTCAAGTGGTTTTGGAGAAGAACCAAGTAGCTAATCATAACCTTTGGCCTCTGTGGTGGTTTTGTTTCCAAATAATATTATATCATCCACAAAGAGCATGTGAGAAACCTTGATTCCCCTAGGCACTCTCTCAGTCTATAAGTCACCAATTGCTATGTTCTCATGAATGAGTCTGTCAAGGCCCTTTACCGCTATGAGAAAGAGTAGTGGCAAAAGTGAGCATCCTTATTTGATTCCCCAAGACGGCTTGAAGAAAGGTGTTGTTGTCCCATTTACTCGCAATGCATAAGTAAGTGAAGTAAAATAAGCCTTTATCTTCTTGTTGAGAAAGGGAGAGCTTGACTTATATGAGGATAAGCTTGAGATATAACCAGTTTACATGATCAAATTCTTTCGAGAGAGTGATTTCGATTATCAATGCCCTCATTCTTTTGATTTTGATGGAGTGCATGCCCCTATGTGATGTCCCAGTGGTGTCATGGATATCTTATCCTTCTAGAAACCCCATTTTCTCTCTTTATATTGCAATCGAAAGGATAGGTTTGAGCTTGCTTGATATCACCCTGGTCATGAGCTCGTAGATGCAATGACAAAATGATATTGGCTTGAACTTGTCAAAACTTGTTGGGTAGCATTGCTTTGGATAGTAACAATGAAATGAAAGTGATGTTCAATGCTTGAATAAATTTCCTCTTTTGTCTAGATTCCTCAATGACTTCTAGCAAATCCTCACCTAAGACATGCGTAAACCCAAAGAAAAACCTAGTTGGGAGGTTGTCTAGTCCTAGTGCCTTGTCATTTTGCATGGGTTTCATAATCTAATTGGGATCCTCCATGGTTGTAGCGTGATTGAGGTTTTCATTATCCTTCTCAACCCAAGAGGCCATCAAGAGAACATCCCTTATGTTTTGCCTGCCAGGCTTGGTGAAGATATCCTTATATTACCTTCTTTTGCATTGCATATATTGTCGAAAGACTGTCAAAGCCTATTATTAGAATCCCTTATCCTCTAGATGGTGTTTGTGGCTTTCTTGGCGAGGCTTGTTTTTGGAAGTAGGTAGTGTTATCGCCCCCCATAGTGAGCCATGTGGCATGACTCTTACTTCACCACTTTGCTTCTTCTTAAGCAAGTCGTGTCTTTCAATCTCTAATGACCCTAGCTTGACCTTAATGTCCTCAGTAGAACGTGTTTTTTGATACTTTTGTTTAAAACTTTTATCTGATCTTCTACCTCGCCTAGTTTGGTCCTTGTGTTCCCAAATTTCTTTAGTGCTCACTTATTGGTGAGGGCTTTAATTCTAATGAGATTAGATTGGAAATGTGCCATGGCAAAGGACTCATCCAAAGCTGTGAACTTTGCCTAGTTTTTCTCAATCATTTCCACATGCTCTATAAATTTGAGTCAGTAGGGATTGAATTTAAGGGGGAACACTTGATTTTTGAATGCCTTGACCAGTTAGATGCTAGTGGGAAAGCGATCAAACCCTCCTTTATTGATAATAGTTGATTTGTAGTTTTCCATTGTTTGCAGTACGATGTCCTTGGTGAGGACCTTGTCCAATCCATTGTTGATGCAATCCATCCTTAACCTTTTATTTATCCATGTGGGTTCCAGTGCTAAGGGATCCACATCCACCATATAAGTATCCTCTAGCAAGTTGCAAAAATAATTAGATAGTGGGTCCTCTTGCAACTTTGTACCCCACTTCTTTGACCTACTTAGTATGAAGTTCAAATCTGCCTCGATAATGAGGTTGGGGGAATCCATTTAGCCCTTGCTAGAGCTCATCCCATAATCATTGCCTATTATATGAGGGCCTGTATATGTTGAGAAATTTAAGTGGTAGTTCAATTCCTTGGAGAACATGGAAACAAAGATAGTCCTGTCTTTGATAAAATGATGACTTAGATGCACAGTGTTTGTGTAATGTCCCCCACCTCTTGATGAAGAGGGTTGGAGAGACTCAGTAGTCTAGCTTTCCCCACTAGACTATAGTCTCAGGCATATTGGGGACAAGGTCAACCAGAAAACATAATATTCTAAAGTTAAGTTGACTTTGAGGAAAAAGGGTAACTCAACGAAGAAAAAGAAAGGATGAGTTAGGTTAAGAGTTAACCCTAGGGGCAAACTAACTCAATGGAGGAATAGATTGGAGCTATAAAGGAAAGGGTAGGGCACACTCCTTATTCATTCTGGATTATTATCTTATTTTCGTTGGAGCTCTTGAGCACAATCAGTTTTGAGGGTTTTGAGTCTAAAAACCTAGAGATCAACTCGGTGGTGAAGGATCCCACCTTTCTTGATCTAGGCTTGGTCCCGGAGGTGAAATAATCCTCCCACACCATTCTATTGTGTTACAGGTTGGTTCTACAGGCAGATTCCAGGCTAGGGCGCAATCCAGGGGGGTTTCCAGCTAGGGGGGCGCACCATCTTGGAGGTATTGGTTCGATCTGGAGGAAGGAGGAGGTATTTTGGAAAAGCAACACCCGGGTTCTCTTTGTAGGGTCCCTGCCATCATTCTGGGTCTATTACGGAGGAGTTTATCCTTGCAGTTTATTTTTGTGAGCTTTGCACGAATTGGAGAGAAGGAGGGTGCATTGCAGAAAGTGGTTTTTAGTGTTTGGTGGCTCAGATCTTCATAGATTGGCTTGAGACTTCACCATCTTGGTAGCATTGGCCCGATCTATGTTCTGGTAGAGTTTGGTGGCATTTGGAGCCTCCTAGAGGGGATAACGTACCCTCCTTGACTTTATCAAACCAGGGGGGCACAATCAAGTTTAGGGATTTCCTAGTTGGAGGAGCAGCACTTCTCAGAGGTTTCTATCAGCCCGATCTACATTTCGGGGAAGTTTGGAGGGATTTGGAGGTCAGGAAAGGGAGGGATGAAACTTGAGGGTTTGGAAGCATCCAATGCAGGGCACAACTCAGCCAGTTGGAGAGGTTCTGCAGTGTATTGACGAGATTCTCCTATCTTCAGTCAGAGCTTACTTGCTGGTGGCCTTTGGAGGCTTGGATCCCTTCACATACAACCTTTGGGAGGCATTATATTTGTATTGTTCTTCTTATTGTATCGGTTGGCAGCCCATTTTGATATTATTGGGGCTTTCTTACAGATCTGCAGATCTCTTGTATACGAGATCTCGTTACTATCTAAATAAAGGTCAGATCTGACATTGTTGATTCTTTACTGGTGTTCTTATATCTCGTCTTGTGTATGATTGTATGCTTCATATCTATTGGTCAATCAACATTGAATAATCCAAATGCACATCTTTATGGATACACCTGCAAACACATGAACAAACATAACAAACAATAAACAGTTAGTGTTCTGAGCAAAAAATTTGGCTCAGGAACATTACAGTTTGTCCATCTAAGCACCAAACCCCTAGAGATGCCAGTGACATTTGAACAACTAAATTGCTAGTGAGGAATGTTGGGTTGTTATATTATTTGCAGTGAAAAAACAATTGTTCGACTGTCTATTTGAGGTGGATCAACTGGGGATAAGTTGATTGACGAGTTAAGTCGAGTTGATGGTTAAGTCGAAGGTCGAAGAGATCGACCAAGAAGTCGAAGTTGAAGTGATCAATGGGAAAGTTGAAGGGTCATTCGACAGGAGGTTGAGTGGAAATTGACTAAAGATTGATTGGAGGTCGACTGGTAGTAGACTAGTAATTGACGAAGTTGACTATAACATAATCTCGAGATTCGCGGGATTTGTAGCCAATCATCTGCGTGGATTTGAAATCGATTTTGGGCACCATGATTTAAGGTTTTGCATGCTGTAAAGCTTATAAATAAAGTGTGTTGCAATACTATAAAAGCTAATCTTTAGATCAATCTTTAGGGGTTGTTGGTCATGTAGATGTAAGCTGAATTGGTTGCAGGGTTGTTCTTGTGTAAATCAAGAGAGTATGATGGTGATTCTGTCTTAGGTGTAGACTAAGGTTAGTCATGTAACTCTTTATTCTGAATGAATAGGACAACAAGGAGCAAGACGCTCAAGGAATGTTGGTTTTCCCGTTTGGGTTTCCAGGGTAAAATCTCCGTGTACTATGTTTGTGATTATTCTATCTTCAAGGAAGTTCATCATGACTTCCTCTGTTGCCTTTTTCGTAGGGATGGCTTCTACCCACCTAGTGAAGTAGTCTATAGCAATCAAGACCCAATGCTATCCATTGTTGGAGTTATCCTTAAATTCACCAATGAAGTCTAAACCCCATTGTTGAAAAGGTGCTTCAACTACGACTGGCTTCAAAGGAAAAGTAGGCAATCGTTGTTTCCCTAAGAAGAATTGACAAGACTGGCAAGATCTGACATATCAATGAGTATCGGTGAACAAGGTAGGCCAATAATAACCGACTCTCAAGATCTTGTTGTTGATTTTTCAATAGGCAAGGTTTAAGCATGAAGTTCATTACATTTTAGCATTTTACTTAAACCATAAACAATTTGTTGCAGCAACCAAGATCAGAAGAAGAAACACCATGCACAAGTACACAAGAAGTATCTTGGGAAACCCTTCTCAACAAGGGAAGAAAACCCATCCAATCCTTTGCTATATTCTTCAAGAGAAAGACCTCCACCACCAAGAAAACCTAGCACACAAAAGGGTGCTCACAAACCCTAGAAGACTAGCGCCCAAGAGAGGTGCGCACTTTTCCCAAGAAGATGTACTTGTTGAAATTTCCAAACTCACACTTAAGATATGATTCCTCAATGGGGATTTTACCTTTATTTATATTAGATTGAACCGGTCAACAAAAGTGTCTATTGGCACAACAGGGCTGACCTTAATAACTCACAATATAATTAATAATTACCAGATTAATTATCTTTTACATTAAGGTGGGGCCGACCTGTACCCTTTACATTACAATTAGGGTTACAGGTAAGTCTGACTCTTGAACAATATAGCAAGGGATCTCATACACCCACTAGTGCTCAGCCACCAGGGGCACATCCACAGGGATGTCCATATCTCTATCTCACTACGTCTCACAGGAGAACCACACTCACTAGTGCTCAACCACTAGGATCACGTTCACCTGTGCTCATCCACAAGCATGTCCAACTCAACAGATCTTCTTTCCCACTGCATTACACAGGAGAGTCATTTGAAGTTCATCATCTCGACTCTCTGCTTAGAGGAGGCTAATACATCGTTTTCATCTCTGTCTCAGAACGATGCACCCAGGTCATGGGAATTCACACGTTCACCTGTGCTCAACCACAGGCACGTCTAACTCAACAGATCTTCTTTCTCACTGCGTTACACAGGAGAATCATCTGGAGTTCTTCTCAACTCTCTGTAAGGAGGAGGCCAACACAACGTTCCAGTTCTGTCTCAGATTGGAACCACACACCCCAACTCATGGCTTCTCTCTCAGGTCGACTCAATCAGTCTGTGTCCTGGAGGATGTCTCACGCAGCTGTAATCATCAACACTCCCTCTCAGCTAGGGAGGCATTCTCCATCAGGCCAAGTCTCGCACGAAAGTACTCAAACACTGTCTTGGTTGTAGTCATCAACACTCCCTTTCAACAAGAGAGGTATTCTTCACCAAGCCAGTTTGGTGAAGATGTCTGCAATTTTCTCATGTGTAGGAAGGTACTGCACGTGTACTGCTTTCCTCTGCATCATGTCTCTAAAAATGATAATTTTATCTCAACGTGTTTCGATCTATCATGAAACACAAGGTTCTCAAAGAGCTTCACACATAGCTATGGTTATCATCATAGAATCCATCTCATGATCAAGTAAATTTGTCAGAAGCTTGTGAAGCCACACTGCTTCGCACACTCAATGCTATATACTTTGCTTCTGTGGTACTCAAGGCCACAGAGCTTTGTTTCCTGCTGCATCGGGAAACCATGGAAAAATTCACGGTAAAACAACAACCGGATGTGCTCTTCCGGTCCATTGTACTTTCTGTCCATTCTGCATATCCTTGCAAACTCAAGTCTACACTGGAGACATATCTCAGGCCATATCTAACTGTGCCTCGTAGATATCTCAATACATGTTTCGCTGCTGTCTAGTGAGTCCGTCTCGATTGACTCATGAATTGGCTAAGTACATTGTCTGCATAGCATATATCGAGTCTGGGTTTAACCAGATACATCAGTGATCCAATCAACTGTGGAACAATCTTGTCTGAATCATCATCATTTCAAATTCATCATCATCGGTGTAGGCATGGATTTGCATTTAGTCATACTGAACTTCTTTAATATCCTCACTGTATATTTTCCTTGACTCAGGAAAAGTCTCATTTATCCTCTGTCATACTTCTCGTCCCAAGAATTTGTGCATCAAACCTAGATCCTTTATCTCGAAATCAGAAGTCAAATCTTGCTTGTATCCAACAACTCGGCTTCTGGATCAAGTGTCTCATCATAGACAAATCCCTTTGTTTGTGGAAATCCTCTGGCCACAGATCTCGGTTTGTATTTCTCGACACTTTCATCAACTGCAAGCTTGATTTTATAGATCCACTTGGAAGTCACCATAGACTTCCCTACTGGTCTCGGAACAATGTCTCATACATCATTCTTTAAGATATACTGGTATTCTTCTGTTATGGCATCTTGCCATACATGTTCACCTGTCGCTTCTCTATGACAAGAAGGCTCAGAATCAATGATGTGGCTCATGGTTGAAGAGTAGCTTGAAAAATCTCTTTGCTCTCTCGGGATGTGCCTTGAGAGGCTTGTATGTTTCGAGTGAGCCTAGGTAGGCCTTTTATGACCTACTGCAATATCTCTGGACATATCAACTGGAGAAACTGGATCAGCTGGAATAATGTCTGTCTCCCTCTGAACTGCTGAAGGGGGAGAAGGTATTGTCTCACTGTCAATCTACATATGAGATTCTCTGGATCTTTGAAAGGCTATCTCTTCTTCAAGGACAACATCTCTGCTTGTCTCAATCTATCTCTGACTAGGGATGTAGATCTGGAATGTCTTCGAAGATTCACTGTTATCCCATAAATGTATCATTTCTCCCTGAAGGGTCTAGCTTGGACTTCTTCTCTTTGGGTACATGAAAATACACTGGGCACCCAAATATCCTGAAGTGTTCAATCTCAGGCTTCACTCCGGTGAAGGTTTCTTCGGGAGTTATGTTTTTCAAAGTTTGATGAAGACTCTTGTTCTGAACATATACTGTGTCATGCATGCTTCTGCCCATAGAATCATAGAAAGATTTGATCATGCATTATTGCATTGGTTGCCTCAATGATGGTTCTATTCTTCCTCTTTCTCAAATAGTTTTGACTCCCTCTGGGTCAAGTGACTCCCTCTGAAGGATAAACATCTTCCTTTGTTCTTAACCTATCTGGAACAAGAAAACAAGAGGAACCAAAAGAAGAATATCTCCTAAAGGAGAATAATGAGTACATCTCTAGAATCAAAACAATTTAAGGATTGTTGTCACAACTACAACACCTACTTGTAATTTAGCAAACTTTAGAAATATAGGTTAGAGGAATGACAATTACAACAATCAAACCTGGAGTCTTCACTTCCAGTGTGTTGTTCCTCTGAATGCACTGAGATCCCTTTGGATCCATGACTTCAGCAAAAGGTTCCTTCCTCCTACAACTACCCTTATGACAATGATACAAATAATATATATACAAGTGCATACCTGAGGGTGCTGATATGATTTCTCCAATGGCACCTGGCTGATTTCTGTCCTCTGACATCTTCATGAAGAAGGTAGTCACAGTGTCACCTTTTTGTATCACCCACAATAAGTCTTCCTCTGAAGTCTTGTCTTCCAGGAACTTGAAGTTGCTTGATTCATCAAGCTTATCTTCCATCATAGTTTTGTTCATCATAATTTTAGATTCTCCACAAACCCTTGTCAACTGGGCTAGAAAACCTAACGGCTAGGCTAGGCTAGCAACCTTAGGTTTTGTTGGGCTTATGACTACCAACAATAAGCCTTGAAAGTCAGAAGAACATAGGTAATCTTGAAGGCTTCTTCAAAGAGCTGCAGAAACCCTAAAAACCAGAAATCTGCCGAAATTTGCGGAACCCTAGAAACCCTAGGGCCAAAAATAAAAAATTCTTGGAATTTCACTTTAAGAGCTTTTGGAGGTGCGCTGAAGGAGGCTGTACCCTCCTATCCAAATTTCAGCCCCAATGTCCAAGTATTAAGGGCTGGAACACCTCAGAAAGGAGGGCCGTACGGTTTTTCTGGAAACCCTAGGAGGGTCGTATGGTTCTACAGAAATGAGAAGATGACTGGTAGGTGCTTGTGCAATGGGCTCTTCAAGACCTATGTTCTGATACCATACTGATTTTTCAATAGGCAAGGTTTAAGCATGAAGTTCATTACATTTTAGCATTTTACTTAAACCATAAACAATTTGTTGCAGCAACCAAGATCACAAGAAGAAACACCATGCACAAGTACACAAGAAGTATCCTGGGAAACCCTTCTCAACAAGGGAAGAAAACCCAACCAATCCTTTGCTATATTCTTCAAGAGAAAGACCTCCACCACCAAGAAAACCTAACACACAAAAGGGTGCTCACAAACCCCAGAAGACTAGCGCCCAAGAGAGGTGCGCACTTTTCCCAAGAAGATGTACTTGCTGAAATTTCCAAACTCACACTTAAGATATGATTCCTCAATGGGGATTTTACCTTTACTTATATTAGACTGAACCTATCAACATAAGTGTCTATTGGCACAACAGGGCCGACCTCAATAACTCACAATATAATTAATAATTACTAGATTAATTATCTTTTACATTAAGGTGGGGTCGACCTGTACCCTTTACATTTGAATTAGGGTTACAGGTAAGTCTGACTCTTGAACAGTATAACAAGGGATCTCATACACCCACTAGTGCTCATCCACTAGGGGCACATCCATAGGGATGCCCATATCTCTATCTCACTGCGTCTCACAGGAGAACCACACTCACTAGTGCTCAACCACTAGGATCACGTTCACCTGTGCTCGTCCACAGGCACATCCAACTCAACAGATCTTCTTTTCCACTGCATTACAAAGGAGAGTCATCTGGAGTTCATCATCTCAACTCTCTGCTCAGAGGAGGCTAATACATCGTTTTCATCTCTGTCTCAGAACGATGCACGTAGCTCATGGGAATTCACACGTTCACCTATGCTCAGCCACAGGCACGTCTAACTCAGCAGATCTTCTTTCTCACTACGTTACAAAGGAGAATCATCTAGAGTTCTTCTCAACTCTCTGTAAGGAGGAGGCCAGCACAACGTTCCAGTTCTGTCTCATATAGGAACCACACACCCAACTCATGGGCTCTCTCTCAGGTTGACTCAATCAGTTTGTGTCCTGGAGGATGTCTCACGCAGCTGTAATCATCAACACTTATGGGCGGGGGTGCGGGAAGTGAAATGACCACCACAATGTCCTCAATGGAGTTCCTTAATCAACTGGTTTGCTTCATCTTTGTTTATGCACCTAAGGATTATCCCATCAGGGATCTTCCATTCTAAACCATCCTATGTTAAGAAATACTTCATGGCCTTTAATCTTAAAGATCGTCTCTTATGATCCACCAAATGATTAGGGCATGAGAAATTCTTCAAGTAATATACAATGTTAGAACTTAGAATACCATTCGTCATGTTCTAACTCATTCAAAATCACATTGACTTGGTCATTCTCTCCCATTCTTATAGTTTCTTCATTACTCTTAGTCAACATCTTTGCTAAATCTTGTCCTTTAATGATCGCGGGCTTAATTTCTAAGTCATATTCCTGAATCTTTGACACCCACTTCCCTCTAGTTCCAAGTCAATCTTGTTGGGAGAGGACATCCTTGATAGCGGGATAAGGCATGTACGCTTTGACTTTGTTATAATCAACATAACTTCTAAAATTATTCAAGGATTTGACAAGTGCATAAGCTTGTTTCTTAATGATTGAATACTTCAGTTCAACATCCCTAAGGGTCTTTCTTATGAAGGCAATAGGTTGTTCAGTCATCTTTAATCTTTTGCAAAATCACTCTAACAATAATGTCCTTGGATGCAAACGAAAAAAATGTAAAGTCTCAAGAATAATCAGCGCTAAAGAGGATAGGTGCCATTGTAATTGCTTCCTTAATATCCTCAAAAGATTTCATACTATTATCATCCCATTTGAATAAAGCATCTTTCTTCAATAAGGCATTCATTGGTTTGACCTTTTCAACAAAGTTTGGAATAAATCTTCTTATAAAGTTATTCTTGCCAAATAATAAAACTGCAAAGACTTCTTACTGGTCGGGGGAGGGATCTGCTTAATAGATTTGATTCTTTCTGGATCAACAGAAATACCATCTTCAAAAAACAAGAAAGATAACATGCATTCAAGTTTATTATAAGAGAGTTATCATGCCATATGTCACCATAAAACAACACTTAGAAATAACCTCAAAACCATGGGCAACAATATCCTAGTGCATAGAAGCAAGTCGTTTCACTTATTTATTGGGTCGTTCCTCCTTTAATTGTATCGATTCACCATATCAAGAGTATAAGTTGTGAAGAAGACTCAACATTTGCATATGAACCTTGTATATGACAACACAAGAGAAACACTAATCTTCCAAGCATGAAATAAACCCAAACGATGTATGTGAAATTAAATACTTTGGAGTTTATTTGTTATTTGGATTAGATCCACAAGGAAACAAGTTAAGGATATGATCAATAATCCAATTTATAGCAACTTCAAGATGCACCATGAAAATAAATTGGTTAGCATTAAATAGATCCAAACAAGAAAATATTCAACAATGAAGTCACTTAGATCTAGCAATCTAGCATGAGATCAAACATTTAAATCATAGATTGCAAAGGAAACAAAAAAAAGAAGGAAACAAAAAGGGAAAGAGATGTTTTTTTGGTTGACAAGAAGGATAGACTAATTCCTAGAAAGGGATATGGGGTTAGTACACAAGTTCTAGGTGAATCTTAGGGTTTAAAGGTGAGACAATGTTGAGGGCACATAATAGGATTTCCTATCAAGCGTTGTCTAGGGCCAATAGGATTCTTCAAATTTGGATGGGGGGATTGTTCCTCCAAGGATCCTTTCCAACCAATATCAAGGTGATATCAAAGCATGGCCATTGCAAGAGGGAAGAGCCCCTGGACGTCCTACCTTAATGCAAAGGAACAAAAACTTCAATGGTCAAAGGGAGTAAGGCAAGAACTCTATACCTTAGTTTCCCCTCCAAGTGGAGCAAGAGGCACTTATTTGGCCTTGTAGTAGCTTTGTCCTCCAATAAACCTGAAAAATATTCTCTCAAACCCTTGAAAAATATCCTAAAACAACACATAGAAGAATATAGACGTATAAGAACTTTGTAGTCAAGTTTTCTCAATAAGCTCCAACCAAATCAAAATGAGAGAGGCATCCTCCTTTTATAGCTAAGAGCCTCCTCAATACAATATACTGGCTCAAAACCATGAGCAAAAACCACTAGCCCATCTAAAAACCATGAGCAAGAATACAATAAGTGGGCATACAAAACCCTCAAACTCCTCCAATACATGAGCACCCCCCAAAATGGTCCAATGTGTAACTAATAGTGACATGTGTGAGCAAAAAGGGGCTAGATCAAGTGCACCCTCCTCAAAAGTAGTCATCATCCATCAAAATAGGTGAAGAAATGGTCAACCAATGGCCCAAGGACTACGATGCTCCTCTAACAAACTCCACGAAGCAAAGAAGTGGATATCTCAAAAATAACAACCTCCTCATACATGACGTCATCCCACACCTGTAGGATGTCCAAGGAGAGAATCCAATAAAGTGAAGCACGGGTGGCTCCTCAACTAGGGTGCTCATCAGATAAAATATTGTGGTCAATGCCACATCACCCTCTAATCAATGTAACAACCTGTAACCACCATAACAACTTGTAACCTCATCAAACCTCCCACGTGTGGTCTAGGAGGGAGTAATCATGCATACATGTCAATGAAGGCGTCCAACTAAGAAAGGAAGGGATCTCTGAGTGATCCATGTGGAAATTGTGATAATGTGGCTTTCCTGTAATAGCTCGATGCACTGTCCCAGATCCCAAAGCAGTGACATGTATCCCAATGTAGTACATGGATCTCAAGAAAAATGGCATAGATCCTAATGTCTACAGATATGACCAAAAATGAGTACACAGATCCCAAGGCAGCATCACAGATCTGAATGCAGTACCATGAATCTCGAGGTATGGTACATGGATCCCAATGCAAAGTGCCCCACTTCGAGTGATGGCTCCAACTTCTTTGTAAGCCATTAGGTGATGTACACTTAGTGATCTCTCTTGAGTCTTAACACAACATAAGAATAAGGTTTAGTTTTAATATTTACCCAAGTTTTACCAAGGGGGAACAACATTGACCCTTATACATTTGACAAGTCCTAGGACAATGAGTATTTCCTAAGTCTCCGAGTAAAAGGTAGGTGATGTGATGAATAATTATGGAAAGGGGAAGGGAAACACTTCATGTGATGACCCTCAATTTAATATGCTTCATAGGTCTTGTGATTTTATTCATCTAGCTTTCACGAACTGGGATTTTATATAAGAGCCTTTAAAAGGGAGCTTTAGCATTGAGTTGCCTGTCCTTGACACTGTTTGTTACTACCCCTTCTTGCCCTTTTCTTTATGTGTTCATTTTATTGAACAAGTCCCTTTTTCTTTAGATATTCGTAGACAAGCTAGGGACTAAGGACATTGGCTTCATAGTGAGGTGGCATTGCTCAAGCTTTAATATTTTTGGCTTTGGAATTTATTGCTTTTCAACTCTAGCCGTTTTTGGTTTTATTAACTTAGGATTTTTTATTAGACCTTTCTAATGACATTAGATACGTCTTAGATGATCGAGATAGACTTTTTATGGTTTGAAAAATGTTAAGTATGGTTAGGATGTGGAAAAAACTATCTTACCTTGCTTCCTAGTAGTATAGATTGACCCGAGAAATGACAACATTTCTAAAGGGAAATTATGGCCCCCCAAGGTACGACGAGGCAAACAATAAAAATTGTAAATTTTATGAAGTGTTATCGGATCTCATTTCAATGTTAACCACTTCCATGACTAACCTAGAAGTTATATCATCACGTCCAAATAACCACCAATGCATGGCATATCAAATAGATCAGAGTGAAAACCATAATGTACCATCCATAGTGTTGCCATCCTTATACACACTTGCAAACGTGAGCTAAGTCCTGCTCACTTAGTGTGTCCTCAGAGGCACAATGCCTAGGTTCAAAGTCCACGCTATCACTTTGACTTGAACCTCTTCCGTCCAGGCGAACTCCTAGGGAAGCCAAGGGGGGTAGACCCTAGTTACTAGATGAGATTTACGATTAAATGTTCTAGGAGTTGGTTTTAATAAGTTAAAAGGTCAGGGGGAATCTAGCCTATGATATTAAACAGCAAGTGCAAGATGCAATTAACTAAATATGAAAGTAAGACCTTTTCCTAGGGCAACTAAGACTAGTGCCTAAGATTGGGCAAGGGGTCAATTAAGTTAAGGGGATGTTCGTTACAAGATAATTACAAGTTACAAAGATTACAAAATTATAACAAGAGAGGTACCGATAGATACAAAAGAATATATGAGATATACAAGCTAAACTAGATTAGATACAAGATACAGAAAGAAAGCCTAAGATATACATATTAAGGCTGAGCTAGATACAATAGATACAAGATATTAACAAGTGCTTGAAATGTGCAGGAAAAGAAGATATTCAAAGATGAACAACCATCAACACATCAAGCCAAGCATGCTCACAACAGATAGAATTTTGTTGGATTGCCTATCAATGGCCAAAAGACGCAAGGAACTCAAGACCCAGTCAAGAGAATGCCTCCAGGTGGATGCGCACTTCTTGAAGGATCACACCACAGATACATGGATACAAGATAGATGAAAAGATGTAACCACTTAGGCGATTATTCTACAACACATAAAAGATAACTTGCATGTAAATTGAAAGACAATGAGATCAGTGAGCTTGCAAGTGTGTAATTATATTGCAGATGTTGTAGACTAAGGATTAAGTTAAGTGATTAATGTGAGACTAATTTTAGCCCTATCTAGGTGTCAACCCAAAAAATTTCCTCCCCCAGTTACCAAGTGACTGTTGGATGCTCAAGAAGTGAGGCAACGAGGCCTACCCTAGCTTCACAGGTCAGCCCTAAGATCAGAGTACTCCTGGAAAGGACGCCGCGCTTCGTGAGACCGTCCCCGACCTAGCACCTCCTGTTGCCTTCCTCTGACCCCGTTTTAAATGGCGAAGATGGTGAGTTATGGTGTCCTATTAAGTCTAATTAATTTATTTTAGATCTATGAGCTAAGTATTGCAATGTGTGTTTGAGTGCTTGTAGCTTGCTAAAAAATGCCAAAGTACTGAAAACGAGTGTGAACTCTTAAACCATGAAATTGCAAGTTCTTAAGTGGTTGAGTTATTGCATGTAAATTTTAAAAACTGACAAAGATGAATGTGAAGGCTGAAGCCTTTGAAACATAAGATTGCAAGTTGAAAGCTTTAATGTGATTATTGCATGTGAAATATAAAGCAAAGTAAACAACTTGCGGAAAGTAAAATGATTGATTAAGCCCTTAAGATAATGATACTTGCATGCATGTACATAAGATAGAAGAATTAAGAAACAATTGCTTGCATGTAAAGTAGATGACAGAATCGAAAAGATTAATTAACCAATTAATGCATGCATGTGTGTTGGGTGAAGATTTAAGAAATTAAAGATTTGCATGCAACCGAAAATGAAATTTTAACTAAGCCCCCATGGGCTCTAAGCTAGCATATGTTATGTTGGATCTACTCTAGATAATTTTCCTTTAAGCACACATGTAGATATCAATGATTAAACTAGTTAAGCTATGAACTGAAATACATAAAAGAAATCTAACTAACTTGTAGAAATAAGACTAAAAGGGAAAGAATGCAAGCCTCTTGGGTACAACTCCTTTGGGCTTGCGTACAGTGATTTAGAGAATAGAAGAGGAAGAAATTGTTACCACTCTTGGAATGAGTACCAGAAAGGTGTGTTGTACTCGAATTTGGGCAGCATGCCCTCTTGTCCTGGTAAGAACCTGCAAAAATTAACAATCTATTGCTTGCTGATTTGTGCTGCAACACACTCAAAAGAAGTTTATGAAATTCCTGTCTTTCAACAGAAATTTCGTACATATAGAAAACAGATTTTTGTATGATTAAATTGACCTATCTAAGCACGTTAGCCATTGAAATCTGAATATGAAAGAATGAGGAAGAAGAACAAAAAATTGCTTGTGAAGTATAAGTGAAGATGAGGGTAGATTCGTCCTTGAAGCTATCCCAACAACTTCTTTTCAAGGCGACCTGCAAGCTTCAATAAACCGTGAGATCAAATAGATAAATGGATTGCATGCATGGATAATACAACAAAGTTAGTATTAAACATGAATATAACGCATATAGGCAAGCAAACAAAGTTTTACTCCACCTAGCCAAGCAAACAAAGTTATACCTTAGCTATGCTACTCAATTATCACAAAATACTGAAAGCAAAGAACAATATCACCTCATGAATACATGGATCATTCTGACAAAAATCTTGAAATCCTCGAGTCCTCCAAAGCAGTTTCTTTATTATCAAATGGGAAGAGGTTGTAGCAACAATGTTGCTACAACCTCTTCAAGAGCAAAAACCAATGAAGCAATGCGAAAGCAATGAGAGAGAGAGAGAGTGGAATGGTGAGAAAATAGTAGCATAACAGTACACTGTACAATAATGAAAGGTAAAGAATGAGGGAATGAGGGGTTTCTTTTATAGCCTTGGGAGACCAAGAGACCCCTCTTGGATCTTCAACAAGTGTCACAAATCCAACTCAAGAGAAGAAAAGCGTGAGCTTTTAGGGTAGGGGCGAAATTGGTACGAGGGAAGAGTTGTAAGGATGAGATGGCAATATGAAGGAGGCGTATTGGCCAAGAGAGGAGTCCCACGCTTTCATCCAAGGCAAATTCCATCTTTTTTACTTGATGTTTCCACCTTCCAAGAGGAAAGGCGCATCTCTTCAAAGAAAGCGTGAGGTTTGGAGGAAGTAGCAAGTGAGGGTGGGGGGAATGTGTATGACACACTCCCATGGTGAGGTATAAGCATAGTGAAAGCGTATTGGATGAAGGAGAGGCCCACGCATCATCCAAAGGTAAGTTTCCCACTTTACGTGTGACCTTTCCCTCTTTACGTGAGAGAAAGCGTGAGGATGGTGAAGGCGTGGAGGGATGCGTGAGAGTGAATGAGGGTTTGTGTTTGGAGTGTGGCGTCCACACTCTAAGGTCAGACGTGTATGGGTAAGGCGTAAGAGAGGAAGAGGGGACCCACTCTTTAATTAAAGGTGAGTTTCCAACTTAAATGTATGTGAGGGTCGTATTTTAAGAGGGAACGTGAACCTCAAGTGGGATTTAATTAAAAGGGTGGGTAAACGGTAAGTAATGGCTAGGAATGGGTTAGGTGGGTTAGGTGGGGTCTCTCTTCATTAAAATCACACTTACTTTACCTTTTTTGGTTAATTATTATAAAATTGACATTTTCCCATGTCTTGGGTTTAGCAATTAAAATCGTCGTTTTCAGAAAAAACTCCTAAGTGGACAAAAACCCTAGCAAAACTTGTCCGATTGAGTTGAAACTTGGTCCACGGTTATAGGGGGTCTCTTTATCTTTATTTTGAGTACAAATACCCCTATCAAAAATCCCGGGACCTAAGTTTTACATTAATTATCCAGAATTAATTAATTAATTAATTCCCAACCTTAAAAAAATCCTAGCTAAACTTGACAGAATTCCACGAAATTTTGCGTGTTGTCTTACATGGTCATTTACAACATTCCTAAACACTAGCTACCTAAGAATGACTTCATTAGAATGCCTTTCACCACTTTGGAGGATTTATTGTTAGTGGGAGTGAAAAACTCAAGGGAGATTAACCTGGCTGGTTAGGCCACATTAACCTCCCAAGGATAAAAAACAATCAGTGAAAGGAACTCTCCTAATGAATAAATCCTATGGCACTTGACCTAACTATGACCCATGCAGACCTATTACAATATTAACCCACGTAGGGGTGCGGTAATCCCGCTTACAAAACTGTGCGCTGGAGCAAAAAATGCCTTGTAGAACCAATTAGTCTTCGACATGTTTGCATATGATGATGCATATCTTCATGGTACATGGAGTTGACCCCCTAGTTGAATAGGCGGTCAACACATAGTGCATTTGTCATCTGAGAAGTGAGGGGTAGGATCTAATATACTATAGTTGAGCTAGCACAATCATAGATCTGAAGGATAAAATGAGAAGAACTGTCTCAGTCTAGAGCATGTGAGCAAGAGGACTCATGCAATCATCAACATAACACCCTTGCGAGGGTGACTCTAAAGTAGTTACCCCTCCGGGAATAACAGAAACCAACCAACAAAGGAGTCCCCCCTAGACTGTAATGTATCCCAAATTGAATTGTATGCCAGATATATGGAAGTATGCTTTTTGCTACTTTCCAATGGCTCTCATGGGGTGTTTGCATATACCGGGCAAGCTTTTACTTAGGTTATTCAATGCTTTAAGCTTCTATGCTTGATGATGAGGGCCAAGATGCACTTGGTGGGAAGAAGTTGTTTAGTGATGAAACATGCCTCAACTTTTTCCCCTTTTACACTCATATCTAGTATCTCATTTTTTTAGTGAGATTCTATAACTTGAAGATGAAAATCCTCTATCACGATGATCATCCATAACAGTTTTCGGGCAAAGGCACGGGTCAGGGTAGTGATTGATGTCTTCCTCCCTTATCATTAATTGGAATCGATACAAGAAGCTAATATTAATAGCGAATGATAGGGGCTCCTGTTGACGGAAACAATACCATGAGCCATGATCAAAGAATTAGGAGACATGTTACCCCTCATATTTGTATGAGTGTTAAATGTGTGATTTTCATCACATGATAGATTTTTAGGGGTAACTTACAAGGATGTTGATGGACTAGAGACACTCCTATTCTTGCTTGGAGACAATACATTTTGGTTGGGTAAGTCTTTTATCTTCTTGCTTCATCATGGTGATGCATGGGTGATTCAGTTGTTTATGTGGTGAATTGTCTTGGTGAATGGTTCTCTCGTTGTGGTTGCACATGATGCTTAGATGGATAGCTGTGGCATGCTCTTTGATACTATGATATGTCATTGGTGGGTGGATCATGATTATGTGTCAATGGTTAGCCTAGCCTAACACTTACACATCTCACTTGTGAAACACATAAGTAAGGATCAAAAGGATGGTATGGTGTGATCTTGGTTCATGATGGTGGGTTTATTTAGCTCCATTTTATTATGACTTTCACTTATGAAGATCATGGTGCGAAATCTTTACATTCACCATTGGCACAAATATGGTGGCAAAATTATTTTAAAGGGGCCACCCCCTTTTACACTTTAACCATGGTGAAGGCAAATGGCAAAGTTAAAAATCATTTCATGGCACCACCCTTTTGTTATCATACACAAGCTTAAGTCATGTGATGGCCTAGAAAGGAGCATGACGTCATGGTTGACACACATGTTCACTAAAAAGTTTACTTTAATATCTCAAACGATGGCTTACTATATAAGACATATGACATGGTGTGGTAAAAACTTCCTCACAAATCATATGAGATGGGTGCCGTTGAGAGGTGTATTTATAAGATGGGGCCGACGAACATAAGATGACATCACATTTATTAATGCTATGGGTTCATTCAATGACTTGTTTCACGTAGATGGAGCCGCCGATCTAAATCAAGGGGTTTCCATCCCACTTTTAAACCATGGTATCGAGAGAGGGGTTGATCTATGTTGTTGTTACAAGATTATTGAGCCACCATCCCCTTAGCTCCTTCAAAACGTATGACGTGGCATAGGTGGACCGATTTTATGAAGATTTGAGTTGATGCACACATGTTATTGAGATCCCATGAATTAATGCCTTGATTCCCAAGTCCGTGCAAACTAGATCAGAGGATTGGAGGAGCCACCTGCATCTTGGTCAAAGTATTGTATGGGGCCGATACATATTGGGTCCACTACTGTTTCATGTTCCAGCTCGTGCAAATGAAATCAAGGGGCTGCCGTCTCACTTTTCCAACCTTCTCTTCTATCTATGATACATCAAGGCGTCAAGTATATGGTGGCGGCCATCATTCTATTCTATGGAGCTGTCTCTTATGTCGCAGGTCTAGTCTTAACACAAGTCAACATTCATGTGGATGAAACATTGTAAAAAGAAGTTGATACATGCTTGGACCCAACCCTCCACTTAGGGATAGTTCTAGTTGCATATTTGTTAGCCATTGGTGGAGCGATCTCCCTAGATCATGTGCATTGAAGTGGTTGTTAGGTCATTGGCTATTTTGGGAGATTGCACATAACTAACTCATTAGTCTATTATTGTTGAAACATTCTCTTGGAGTTAGTTAGTGTTAGTTAGGATGAGAACCTTATTATATTGTTTTCCTTGTGAAAGATGATTATTTTTATTATTTCTTCCAGGAGAGAAAAGTGGTTCTCAACAAACTTATTGCTACTTTTAATAAGCAAGTTGTTGAGATTAATATTTTATTGTAAATGGAGTTAGAGTTGAAACCTATATAAGGGTTTACTCTCTCCATTTGTAATGGGGATTTTTGGTTTAAGTCAAAGAGCTCTAAGTTATGGAATAAAGTGTCTTTCTTTTGTCTAAAGCTTTGTATAGTGTTTGTACAATTTCTCTATGTGTGGAATAATGTTCTAGGTGCACCATTGGGAGCTCTTTTGTAGGTTTATGGATGCCAGAGACAATCAAGGGCGATAGATGAGCATGACTGCTATGTTGGAAAGGGATAGGGTAGTTGGTTTCCTCCCTCTTATCTCCCTTTTGTGTTGCTTTCCTTCAAGATGAAAAATTTATGTATTTGGTCCAATTTTCCCATTACATTTTGTAGATAGTCTTTGGTAAGGGCCACCCATTTGATTGCTTTGAGTAGTGGATCTATTGTAGACCCTATTCACCATTAAACTTGTAGATCTAGAAACCAAATTAGGGCTTCTATAGGGCACATCACCTTTTATCTATTTATAGCCCCTAATTCTTCCTTAGAACCACCCTTTGAAATTGCATACATGAACCCATTGCCCAAGCAAATAAAGGCACTGGTCTCCCTTTCATCCACCACCCTCAAAACATAAAAATTCTATTTTTCTTTTTTCCTTTTTGTTTTTGTTGCGAGGCTCTCTTTTGCTTCCACTCCATACTACACGATTTGAGCTTAGTCAACCATAGGGAAGCCCCGATAGGATAGATTCCAACTAGTTTGAAGTGAGAGAGGCAAGGCTACTGAGGTGACAGTGGGTAGCTTGCCTAAGTTTCCCCTGGGGTCTCACACTTGTGATTAGGACTTTTGCACCAAGTGGGAACCTGGGCAGTGGGAGGTAATAAGACCTGTTACCACATGATTTGTACTTGTGCAAAGCCCCACTACAAGTCCCCAAATCTTGCGTAACAATGGAAGAACTTCCCTCGTTTTAGTGATGGAGGAGATCCACCATAAGGGAGGCTTCCGTGGTGACCTCAAGGGATCAAAGTAGAAAGTATAGTAGCCAAGCTTACTGACCCCTCTCTTGATCACCGAAAGACTGGTCTAGGTCAAGGTAGTAGAAGAGGTATGAAGTTGTTTGAGACTTGAGCACCTTCTCGGAACAAGAATACTTTGCACTATATACATAATGATTTCCAAGTCCAAACATGCAATTAATACCTCTTTAAGAAACTAGACAATATGAGTTGCAATGGCTGTTATAAATTTGCAGCAGTAAACAATGATATGACAGCAGTAAATGACTTCTAACAGCAGCAACAATTAGTGCTCAGAAATGAAACAATTGACCATGAAAACTTAGCATACATCCACTAGACTAATATCCGAATGTTTAAGGCAATATCTGAACAAGTTAGGCCACCTTTACAAGAGTGTATGCAACAAATTAGAATGTTATCAGATGGCTGTAGCAAGCTTTTGTAACAACAGCAAATTATCCAAATGAGTTTGCCAATGTTAGTGTTAGTAAAATTAGTAGAGAGTTTAAGAGAGTAAAAAGAGAGATTTTAGAGAACACTTTCACCACAAGAATGCTTAGAGATCAGTGCCTTAGGGCTATGGAGTCTTTACAACAGCAAATGCAACAAGTCTTGAAGGTTGAACTAGTAAAAAACTAAGAGATAGGGTCTAAACTCTAAGGTGCAAGCATGTTTGGGCCTTAGGGTTTAAACCTTGAAGAGAAAGATTGCTAGAGTGCAAGCACGTTTGGGCTCTAGCAATCATTTCTCCCTTCTTAATGCTTCAACTAGGTCAAAGATCAAACTTCTAGGGATAAAATCCTAAAGTGCTAGCACTTTAGGGCTTTAGGATACTAACCCTAGCAAGAATACTTCACCAATTTTGGACAAAATTAACCTTGTGAGAGGAGGAAGCACTTATGCTCCTCTCTTAGGGTTTCACCAAGCAAGACGTCTAGCATAAAATAACAAAATTCACCATGAAACATAATAGCATAAAGATAAATTGCAGAAAATTCACTTACTTTAGCCAAGATGTCATGAGACAAAACCCTAATTGCAGAAAATTTACTCCAAAATCAACCAACCATTCACAAGTGATCCATTCCAAGCCATGCTCACAAGATAGAAGAAGACTAATAGCCCTTAAGGGCGAAAATTTCAAAAGTGTAGCACTCACTAATGCAAGGGAATGTGATGTACAAATGAATTGCATTGCTAGCCATATTTATATGGAAACCCTAGCATCCAAAAGACTCCAATGTGGAAAGTCATGTCTCTAAAATTAGGGGCCAACCCCTTACTTTGCCTCTACATAATGCCAAAAATGAAATATACATCAAATAAAACCTTAAAAGGATGATGCCAAGCCCTTCAAGGGTGACATAATGCCTAGATATGATGACGTCAAGGCTCAAGGAGTGAGACGTTAAGCTTCCAAAGGTCACGTGGCATGCTCCAATGTACAAGGGTGTGAAGCAGAGTGTCTCATCAGCCCAAACCGTTTCAAATCATCTCTGGAACCACACAATCCATCAAACCCTAGCCCCAAAAGGTGATGTCAAGGCTATGTGATGACGTTATAGGCCTCCAAAGGCCACGTCCAAGTGCAAGATTAGTGCAATCTTGTCCCCAAGTGATGTCAAGGTGCCTCCAAAGGCAACGTCCTACATCCTCTGTACACAAAGCCCTCGGGTACTTTGCCCAGCCCGTGGGGATCCCAACCCATGTGTGGCATAATGACCATGACTACTCAAACCAAGCCCATCTGTCCATCATCCAAGGTCTCGCGAATGTGAGAGCCATTGTCTGAGGGTGGTGAGTCACTAGATGACCCACTGCTCTCCATCACACGTGCCAAAGTCCTGCAATAAAGGCACATCGTCTTGGGTACAAGCCCAGGATGTCCCTCAAGAACCATGTCAGGGGCATTCAAAACAAGCCAAAGTATAAAACATGGTTAGCCAAAGTTCATAAGAAACACTAGTCCTTAAGACATACAAAGTAAGCTTCAACTTAAGATATAAGCCATCTAAGATAATTCACCTCAGTGTCCCCTTCAAGCATCACCAACCCAGGACCCCATGTGAGTTACCGGGTTTAAGTATGGGAGGGTCTTCATCCAACCCTATTAGGTGTGCCACCTAGATAGGAAAGAAAATAACCCAGGTAGAGGGATAGGTCCTGAGAGTGACAAGGGAAAGTAAAAACCCACCAAGAGTAAGTGTGAAAGTGATATGGTTTAGGGATTACTTCATGGCATATGGTGTTAATCCATCTCTATGAGATCCTTTGTGGAGGCTGCGCTTTCTCTTGAGTTACCCAATATTTGCTGCCACCTTTCTCCAAACCCCTTTATTAGCCATCTTTCTTATCCCTTCTTTTTATATTATATTTGCTAGTCCCCTTTAAAAGGTTTCAAGCTTTAGCATCACTTTTTTGGGACTGGGGCAAGCACTGAATGAGTAGAGCTCAAGTTGGACTGGATTTTGGTGGTCCTACTTTGCTATGTACACTTTCTTTTCTAGCATCATTTTCTTATTCTTTTATAGCAGTTTCAGAACAACCTCTGGGTCTTCAATACCTTTTCTCATGAGAGAATGGATCATAGCCGAAGTCTAGTATAATATGAGAGGACCCAGGATGGAAAGTGTTAAGTGTGGTCGGGAGAAGAACGTTACCCTTGGAAGGCTCCCCCAATATTACCCCCTTTTCTTGGGTTGTGACAACATGGGACTAGGGCATAGAAGCTGACCACCAAGGTGAAACAAAGCAACTGACACAATTTCCCAAACTAGTGATCCATTATCCAACTTCAACCAAAGATCCTCATCCACATGCCTGACAAATTAAGTACAACACTTTGCATGAGAGAAGGACTAACATACCTCATGGTGACAATAGCTTACCATCTCCCATACTCTTGGTTGCTTGAATGTGACGAGCCTTGTTTGATTTGTGTTGGGAGGGAAATAGGGGGGCTGTTGGGCTGCCATTTGTGGACATGTTGATGATCATCATCATCATGGTGTGGATCATGTTCCCCATTGCGGGCCTCGAGACATGATCTCCTCTAGTTGCCCCTAGGCATGGGGGGTAACAAGACCCACACATTGTAGTATACCTTGTGAATTTGATGATGGATCTGTGCCCAAAAATGAATATGATTGAGTGGCCAAACTTTTGTGACCAAATTATCTATTGGCGTAGTGTTGGGATCACACTATCATGACTATCTATAGTTCGGTGTGCAACGTGTTGGTGCTAGTTGGAAAGCCTCTTTTGTTGGAGGGAGCTAATTGCTTGAACTACTGTTGTTGAGGTGAAGCGTCAGAAGGGACTTCACTTATCCTATCGATGTACGATAGAAGGTGCAAGCTTGACGATGACTTGTGGAGGTTAAAGGAGCATTGCATCATTGATTGGGGTTGCTTAGCTAGAGGGGGGAAGTATAAAAGTGAAACACTGATGAGGTAACAGATCACTTGTTGTGTTCTTTTTTGATTCCCCAATGCCATTTCCTTTGCAAATCTAGATAGTGTTGTGCCCTAATGCTTAGAGATGAATAAAATTTTTAGGTTCAAATGGTGTTGCATTGGGATAAGTGTTTTTGGGTGGAGCCCCTTGTGTTATTTTTGGGGACACACACTCCTCAGTGAAGCCCTATATGTGATATTGTTTAATATGTTTGTTTATTGTAAATGTTGGTTGGGTTGGCTTGTGGACCCAAGTATGTGCCACTTGGAGCTATTATGTTTGACTTTTGTTGATCATTAATGTGTATTTACACCCTTGAAGTGCCATTGTAGAAGGGACAAGAGAGAGTTGAGTAGTAGAGAAATCAATATTTATCGCATTACTACAATGAAATAGTACATCTCTATCTTTTCTATTGATCATTATTGGCGAACAACATCCTCACATACTTGCCTTTGATGCACTTGATCTTGGGTTGTCTCTCTTGGGATGATGCATATTAGTGATCGTTGTATTAGTTGTTCTTTTATTATTGCAACAAGTTAATTAATAGTATGTTGTTTAATAATTTGTTTGTTCTGTACTTCAACCCAAGGTTGTTGGGAGTGGGAAGCATGATTTTCAAAAAATTCAAGGAGCGGGAGCATTTTGGAAGCGTTTTTTTTATATAATACACATTTTAATTTATTTTGATGCACATATATAAAAAAGCATGCATAATGTTGAATCAATAGAAAAAAACATGAAAACATAGATTTAAGATCATTTAACTACTAGATTAGTAATGATCATTAAAGCATCAACCGCTTAGTACACATATAACATCAATCATAAAAAATCGTCCTCACCAGATTGTAACAGACAACATCAACCACAAAATGAAATAGACTCTAGAGCATCATATTGAGTTGTAAGATTTAGTCAATAGTTCAAAGGTCAAAGTTCAAACTTCAAAGGTAAACTATCATATAATGTTCAAACTTCAAAGGTAAACTATCATATAATGTTCGTTGTTTGCAAAATAAGTCATAATAAAGACAAAGTACTAATTTCTAGGGACTACTTCTAAGCAAGAAAAGGAAAAGAAATTAGTATACAGTAGTAAGTACTATGCATTAAGTTTTCCTCTTGCCACGAGAATCTTCTAGTTTCTTTTCCCATGATCTTTGAAGAAGAGGAGTAGGAGTATGTGGAAGCGTTCGTGGAACACAACTAGCAACAGAATGGCCCCCACGTGACATTGGATGTTGTGAAGATAAAGGAAAAATTGATGCATCTGGAAACCTTCTAGTGGATGGGGGTGGCATGTCTGCTCTGGAAATATGATCACCCAAAAGTTCAGCTTCCAAGCACTCTAAGACCATAAATTAGTCTCCTCTGAATTGTTGTCCCTAGTCACATCTCTTTTAGAATTATCATTCTCCACTGCATTACAATAATGGGACAACAACTTCAAGTTGTAATGCACATAAACCAAGCTTTCTGCTTGATCTACATTCAAATTGTTTCTCTTTACAATGTGGATGAAGCTATAGGTGATCCAACACCTCTCTACAGAAGAGGTGTCAACTGTTAAATTATGAGCTCGATTTCTTATGTCGATTAATTCTTTTATTTTCTTCAATACTTTGATTCCAGCTTAATACACTTCAACAACACCAAATCATAATCGAATAGCAATAACTATGTAGATAAGTAAGCATGCACATCAACAACACATACATCCTGGGGAAACTCTCAACAGGGAGAAAAACCCCAACAAACGATATTCCTTTATTGCATTAATAATGTAAGATCACTTACAAATATCCACAATGAATGTTCTGCTCTTAAAGAGCTTGCCAACATGACTCTGACCTGACAAAGACCTAAGAGATCTTGTTGAAATACACCTCTGATATGCTGCTTCTATTGTTGATATACAACACTGATATGTTCCTTTAGTATGCTGCCTCTTTATCACTGATATGCTTCTCTATTGCTTCTGCCTTAACCTGCATATCAAAACTATATTGAAGAGAGGGTTCGACCTCTGCTTATATAGGCTGAAGAGGGGAAGAGGAGAGGCTCGAAATAGTAACCTGTTTGCATGAGTTAATCATAACTCAGCTTCATACTTTAGTTCGAACTTAGAACTAGACTTGAGACTGATTACAACTCAACATTACACTTTAGTTCGAAAATAGAACTAGACTTGAGACTGGTATGCTTTAGTTCGAAAATAGAACTAGGCTTGAGACTGGTATGCTTTAGTTCGAAAATAGAACTAGACTTGAGACTAGTATGCTTTAGTTCGAAAATAAAACTAGACTTAAGACTTCAGTTTCAACTCAACATTACACTTTAGTTCTAAAATAGAACTAGACTTAAGACTTTAGTTGCAACTCAACATTACACTTTAGTTCTAAAATAGAACTAGACTTAAGACTTCAGTTACAACTTGACTCTTTACAAGGAAATTCAAAATTCTCTTCATGGTGGATAATGTTACACGTGCCAACGCACTAGATCAATACATTTATATCATTTGCAATATTAGGAATATCGTTTGTTTCTAGCTCATAGGAATTTTATATTCAACCTAACTTTTGCTAGATGCCTTGACTTTTTCTCATGGCTCACAAGGTTTGACTAGACTCACAGAGGTTGTATGTTCCCCTTGACTTTTGCACTAGTCTGTCTATGCTCACAGAGATTGTACGTTCCCCCTGACTTTTGCACTAGACTGTCTATGCTCACAGAGGTTGTACGTTCCCCCTGACTTTTGCATTAGACTCACATAGCATCTCGTTCGTCCTCACTTTTGGTTTGACTCATAGAGGTTGTACGTTCCCCCTTGGCTTTTGTCAATACCTCACAAGACTGGTTGATTCTCCAAATCTCCCTGGATAGCCTCAGGGTGGCCCATATGGCCTCTCATTGGAGAATGACTGTCGATGCTACCAAATTTAACACTCCCTCTCAGCGAGGGAGTCATTCTCTGCCACACCAAGCTTGCCTCTCAGCTGCACAAACTGTCTTGAGGTCAGAGGCTTGGTCAGGATATCAGCTACCTGCTCGCTCGTGGCTATGTACTGTAACTTTACAGTTTTTCTCTGGACCAAGTCTCGGATGTAGTGGTACCTCATGTCAATATGTTTTGACCCATCGTGAAATACCGGGGTCTCTATCAATTTTATGCAACTTTGATTATCACAGTGAACCACTGTCGTCTCGAGCTTGTCACCAAACAACCCAGAAACCTATTTTCTAAGCCATACTGCTTCCTTGCTAGCATCACTTGCTGCAAGGTACTTAGCCTCTGCTGTACTCTGTGCAATGGATCCTCGCTTCCGGCTTGACCAAGAGATCATAGCGGATCCTAAACTGAAGCAGTATCCGGAAGTACTCTTTCGATCCACTGGGCTTCCTGCCTAGTCAACATCTGCATACCAATGCAGAAATAAGCCATCACTGGATGTATATCTCAGACCATAAGTAATGGTCCCTCTGAGTGTTAATGTTTAAGCCATTATTATAGATGTTTGCATTTCATTAGATAACAATAGCATAACCCAAGATCACTGAGAAATACACAATCACAAGAGACACAACATTTATCCTGGGAAACCCTCTAGGGGAAGAAAACCCAGCAAAACTTCCTTAATATAGATAGCCAATACAATGCCAAGAGATCTCTTGTGCTAATATAGAAAGTCCTCTCCTAGATATGTGCCACTCTCTCTCTCCTTCTTCTCCGGTAACAGATCAGAACTTGTCTCTCAAACTGAGCAAGTGAGTTGTGTCTAAGTGAGGCGCCAGCCTCCTTTATTTATACAAGTCTGGCACGTGTGAAGTGTCTCTTCACTGGCAGGGCCGACTTCTCAAACTGGGTGGGTAAACCCACCTTTATTATGTTTTTGGGTCTCTTTAATATCTGCTGGGGCCGACTTCTTATTCTGTCTATTACAATTGTCTTTTGACCAATCCGCAAAAGGGGATTTGGTCCTATTACAATAACCGACATGATCAATCCACAACGGGGATTGATCCTATGAATAATATATCAATAATAATAAGAATACTCTTTGCAGTTACATTATTTCAACATTCCCCCTTAACAAGAAGGGTATTCTTCAGCAGCATCATGCGAGAGAGAGAGGACAACATCATCAACAACATCAAGTGGGTGAGAGGACAACATCATCAATATCATCTTGGAACACTGACTGGCGTATCTATAAATCATAGGATGTTTTCTTCATCGACAGCATCGTCATTCTCAAAGGAACGCCATCATCATCTGCATCAATATGTATTAGTATAAAAACTGATACATCATCATAATCACAGCACAAGGCTGGCTCATCATAATGCAAGACTGGATTTACATCACAGTTGTCAAGCTGGAAGCTCAGTACTTGTCTCATCTCATCGTCTTGCTTTACGTCACAACACTCAAGCTGGAAGCAAGATACTCGTCCTGCTTTACGTCACAACCATCCGGTCGGAAGCAGGATACTAGATTGGCTTTACGTCACAGCTATCCAGTCGGAAGCTCAATGCTAGTCTCATCATATCATCTTGCTTTACGTTTGACAACTAGGTTAGAAGCAAGGAACATCTCTTTTTGCTTTACGTCTGACAACTGGGTCAGAAGCAAGGAACATCTCTTCTTGCTTTATGTCTGACAACTGGGTCAGAAGCAAGGAACATCTCTTCTTGCTTTACGTCTGACAACTGGGTCAGAAGCAAGGAACATCATCTCATCTTGCTTTACGTCTGACAATTAGGTCAGAAGCAAGGAACACATCTCATCTTGCTTTACGTCTGACAACTGGGTCAGAAGCAAGGTACAGGTCCTGCTTTACGTCACAACCACAAGGTCGGAAGCAGGGAATATCTCATCACAACAACTACTCCCCCTTTCGAGGAAGGTCCTTTCGGACTATGCCAAGCTTATCTCGGAAGTACTCAAACTTCACACGAGATAGGGGCTTGG
>ML807980.1:292457-303120 GCA_009831015.1 Picea engelmannii
ATCCTGTAAGCCTTGGAGTTCTCACTGTACCCCACAAAAACCCCTTTCTTGCCTGAGGGTTCCATCTTTGTCCTCTTTTCCTTAGGGACATGAATATACACAGGACACCCAAATATCCTTAGATGCCCTACTTCAGGTTTGATGCCTAAGAAGACCTCTTGAGGAGTCTTGTCCTTCAAGATAGCATGTGGACACCTGTTCTAAATATACACGGTGGTGGAGGTAGCTTCTGCCCATAAAATATTTGGCAGATCCTCGTCAAACATCATTGCTTTCGCTGCCTCACAAATTGTCCTGTTTTTCCTCTCAACAACTCCATTTTGCTGAGGGTTATATGGCACGGTCAATTGTCTCTTGATTCCTGTCGACTTGCAGAAATCATCAAACTGAAGAGATTCAAACTCTCCTCCATTGTATGTTCTAAGGATTCTGATGTTTTTCCCTATCTGCTTTTCAATAAAGCCTTTATACTCTTTGAATTTATCAAATGTGTCACTTTTAGCTTTAAGGAAATATATCCAACATTTTCTTGAGTAATCATCAATAAAAATGACATAATACAAACAACCACTGAGTGAGGGAGATGACATGGGACCACATACATCAGAATAAACCATATCTAAGATGCCCTAAGCACTGTTGTCACTGCTAGGAAATGCTTTCTTTATATTTTTACCTAGCATGCATCCCTTACAAATTTCATTTTTACTAGTAGAAATAGAGGGCATGCTACATACCATGTTCTGTACATCTGGCAGAGCTTTGTAATGAAGATGTCCAAGTCTTCTGTGCCACAACTCGATGGAGCTAGTCGCATCATGAGCCAATGCCTGAACTGACTGTCCTGACACGAAGTACAGTCCTCCACTGCGAGTTCCAGTGGGTTATGTTGTACTTAAGTGGCTATCTTTAGCCCATAATAGTGCCTTCCTGTCCTTGAAGATCATCCAATATCCCTTGTCCTCAAGGGTTACAACTGCAACTGATAGTAGATTCTTATTGAGCCCTGGAACATATAATACTTCATCAACATGAAGTCTAGCCCCAGATTCCAATCTGAAGGAGATAGAGCCTACTCCCTCTATCTTGTAACATTTGTCATCCCCAATCTCAACATGCTCTGCAAAAGATTTTGTCCCGAAATCTGAAAGGATCTCCTTGAACCCTGTCATGTGCTTTGATGCACCATTGTCTACTAACCAAGTTTTCGACCCCGTGAAAATTGAACTGGATAAGGTAGAAACCAAGTAATATTATTTTCTATTTTCTTTCTCATTAGAAGTACTTCTTTGATTTCTTTTGGATTCATCATCTTCAGCAGTTGAGGCATGATGTTTCCCTTTCCTTGGATATTTCTTTATAAACCAACAATCTTTAGCAAAATGACCCAACTTATTACAACTAAAGCATTTAATTTTAGATGTATCAATATTCTTGCCTTTGAATGTACCTTTGGTGTTTGGCTTCCACTGAGAGCCTTTCTGGAAAGTGCCTTTCTTCTTTCCCTTGAATCTTAATGCTAAAGCTGAGTGCTCTTCTTTCGTTGTCTCGCTCCTGGTAGCTGTGCGACTCTCCTCCTGGAGGCAATCATGCCATTACCTCTCAAACGTGGGTTGAATATCTCTACCACTTACATTGGATAAGAAGGTCTCCCATGAAGAAGGGAGACCGTAAAAAATGGCCTGCACTAAATCATCATCGTCCACTGTCACACTGTGACCAAAAACTTATCTCTGATCTGGGCTATCCTGGAACAGAAAGATGCCATTGATTCACCTTTCTCCATCTTCAAATACTTAAGCTTGTGCTTAAGTGTCCTCTTCTGACTTGGATCCTGTTTCTCATACAGAATCACCAAGGTATCCATACGGTCCTTGGCAGTCATTAACGAAGTCATTGCAGGCATTATACTGTCTTTGACTGTGTCAAAGATGATTCACTTGGCCTTTGCTTGACTCTTCCTGAAGGTCGTTCTTCCTGCATTATTCGTGGGTTCCTCCACCACTGTGGTCACATACTGCTCAAGATCATGCTCTTGCAAGATATTTGTTATTCAGAGCTTCCACACATTGAATTTGGTAGCTCCTTCGAGCCTATCCTCGACCCTGACTAAAATGGAGGATGCCATGGACCTCACACTGGAAACTTAATCAAGCTAGCTTGGATCTGTGTGTACCTGCTGCTACACTTCAACACGTTTAACACACCCTAAGCTTTGATACCATGTTAAATTATGAGCTCGATTTCTTATGCAGATTAATTCTTTTATTTTCTTCAATACTTTGATTCCAGCTTAATACACTTCAACAATACCAAATCATAATCGAATAGCAATAACTATGTAGATAAGTAAGCATGCACATCAACAACACATATACCCTGGGGAAACCCTGTACAGGGAGAAAAACCCCAGCAAATGATATTCCTTTATTGCATTAATAATGTAATATCACTTACAAATATCCACCATGAATGTATGCTGCCTCTTTATCACTAATATGCTTCTCTATTGCTTCTCCCTTAACCTGCATATCAAAATTGTATTGAAGAGAGGGTTCGACCTCTGCTTATATAGGCTGAAGAGGGGAAGAGGAGAGGCTCAAAATAGTAACATGTTTGCATGAGTTAATCATAACTCAACTTCATACTTTAGTTCGAACTTAGACCTAGACTTGAGACTGGTTACAACTCAACATTACACTTTAGTTCGAAAATAGAACTAGACTTGAGACTGGTATGTATTAGTTCGAAAATAGAACTAGACTTAAGACTTCAGTTGCAACTCAACATTACACTTTAGTTCTAAAATAGAACTAGACTTAAGACTTTAGTTGCGATTCAACATTACACTTTAGTTCTAAAATAGAACTAGACTTAAGACTTTAGTTGCAACTCAACATTACACTTTAGTTATAAAATAGAACTAGACTTAAGACTTTAGTTGCAACTCAACATTACACTTTAGTTATAAAATATAACTAACTTAAGACTTTAGTTGCAACTCAACATTACACTTTAGTTCTAAAATAGAACTAGACCTAAGACTTCAGTTACAACTTGACTCTTTACAAGGAAATTCGAAATTCTCTTCATGGTGGATAATGTTACACGTGCCAACGCACTAGATCAATACATTTATATCATTTGCAATATTAGGAATATTGTTTGTTTCTAGCTCATAGGAATTTTATATTCAACCTAACTTTTGCTAGATGCCTTGACTTTTGCTCATGGCTCAAAAGGTTTGACTAGGCTCACAGAGGTTGTATGTTCCCCCTGACTTTTTCACTAGTCTGTCTATGCTCACAGAGGTTGTACGTTCCCCCTGACTTTTTCACTAGACTTTCTATGCTCACAGAGGTTGTACGTTCCCCCTGATTTTTGCATTAGACTCACATAACATCTCGTTCGTTCTCACTTTTGGTTTGACTCATAGAGGTTGTACGTTCTCCCTTGCTTTTGTCAATACCTCTCAAGACTAGTTGATTCTCCTAATCTCCCTGGCTAGCCTCAGGGTGGCCCATATGGCCTCTCATTGGAGAATGACTGTCGATGGTGCCAAATTTAACAACCTGAGAAAGCACCTTCATCGCCAATTTATGTAGATATGTGGTAGAGGAGCCATACATGTTCCACCATTCAATAGAGCTCAACCTATCTCAATCTTTGGTTGCATGCAAGTTACCAAGGACTCCATGCTCACTGACGTACTTGCTCAATTCACTTCGTACTTGAGCACACTCATCTTCCTCTGGTACTAACTTGTCTAATGCAAGCATATACCCATTTTGCACCTCTGGATATGTGTGTGGGTTTTTGCTCAATTCACTTCGTACCATAGCACACTCATCTTCCTCAGATACTAACTTGTCTAATGCAAGCATATACCCATTTTTCACCTCTAGATATATGTGTGGTTTTTTCCTAACCCCATGCCCAGGTGCTGGTTGGGCCAACCAAGATGGAGAATAATATTTTGGGGTAAGGACGTATGCTAGAGCATGGAGTGGAACATTCATATCATCCCACCTTTTGTCCACATGCTTATGGATATGATCATACAAGATCTCATGCCTCGACTCAACAATGTCTTTGATTTGGCCTAGCATGTTATCTATTTGCTCATACACCTCCCCAATCATCGACTGATTTTTATCTACAAACCGAATCACATTATAAATGGGTTTGGTGAACTACAAAATATATCGAACCCGTTGTCAAAACTGACCATCAAGAACCGTGTCCTCCAAGTCCTGAAATTCAATTATGTCAGATGCAGATGTAGCCCTGTATTTCAGATCCTTCCATGAATCACTCAAGACCATACTAGCCAATGCCTCTCTTACCTTCAAAAGGCGCCTGAAGGTGAGATAATAGCTAGCAAATCTGGTCTTTGCAATCTTTAGTAACTCCAACTTGGAGTTATTGTGGAAAATGAAGCATGCCATGGTATGATTGGTAATAAATCTTATCATCTTCTTACCTCTCTTGTACAAAACACTGATCCATTTATAATCATGGTCCTTCATTTTAATGATATCATGCATCAAAAGGTTCATTGTGTGAACCAAACACCTTGACCAAAATATATTGGGGTACCTATTCTCAATGATTGCTCATGCTACCTTACAATTATTAGCATTATCAGTGATGACTTGAATGACATTGTAGGGCCCGATCTCTTGAATGGTTTTGATCAAGGATTCTGCAATATTAATACTGGTCTTGTAGTGATCTGAGTAGTTATGGGCTGAAAGGAAGGCCGCACCACTAGTAGACACACCAAGAATATTTATCAATGGATTGCCTTTAACATTTGTCCAACCATCAAATACAATTGATACCCCATGATGCTTCCAAGAATTTGTAATTTTTTCTAGAGCATCATGGATTTTGGCTCTTTCCCTGTCAAGTCCCAAGGTTCTAGCTTTGTCATACCCGGGGTTCTTGTATCCTTTAGGGGCACCATTAATGGTTTGTACCATTTCATGCCAATAGGGTGAGCGAAGAACATTGAATGGTATACCACATGCATAGAGAAACCTGATTTTTTTTTGCATCCACATCATCTCTACAAGCTTGGTCAGGGACATCTGATAGAGTTCTATGCCTTGAAGAAGAAGGCGAGAATCCACTAGCATGGGGGATGCGAATCAACCAATGAACATTCGCTGTGAACTCTCATGTTCAACCCTTGGCCTTTTGGATTTGTTTTGTGCTGCCTCCTCTTCCCTTTGGTATTTAATTCTGTCTTTGGGTGGCTCTTGCACACAGGTTATGTCTCCTACAGTCTTACCTTCATCCCAATGCATAAGCCCACGTGGATGCTCTCTCACATGAGTATAGGAACCTGTGTAAGTTTTATGACAATGGTGGCATGTAAATTTTGTGGTTCCACCCCCTTTCCCTCCCCCAAGCCTTGTCACATACTTCCACAAAGGTGTTAAAATCTCTTTGGATTTTTGTGGATCATAACCATCACTATCATTTTCATTTCATCATCCCCTTCCTTTTCTTCTTCCTCTCCATAGTATGTGCTGTGCACTTCTATTTCCTCCTCACTATCATAGGTATATCGATGTCCTTTGGCTCCCAACACCACCATCATAATAAAAAATGGAACCAAAATGACATACCACATTGACATACCCATCATGCTTATTGAACCTTGATAATAACTTGCCACTTGCAATAAAATGATGGAGGATAAATTAGAAAGAGTAGGAGAAGAAAACATTCAAATATTCAACATAGCATAATATACTAGCTTAAGTGCCTACCTCTTTAGCTCTCCAATGGTGGTTGAATATGACTATGGCATCCTTCAATCTCCTTTCCAAGCTCTCACAAATGGTGACCTTCAATCTCCCTCCCAGCCTCTCCATTCTCTCTTCCAAGTTATCCAATCTGCCTATGGTATCCTTCAATATTCCTTCCAAGTTCTTCAATCTCCCTATCATAGCCTTCAATCTCCTCAAGAACTAGCAAGAATCCCACTCAAAACCCTCCTAGCAAAGATGAATGGAATGAGAAATAGAATGAGAGAAAAATGGAGTGAGTGAGTGTTTTAATCCTAACAAACCCTATCCATGCCATTTGGAACCTTTCCTTGGTTCCCAAACACCCACAAAGGGGGAAAACGGCTCAAAAACGCCTCATCATGCGGGAGCGGCAAGGAGTGCTCAAGAAGTGCACTCCCAATGGCACTTCCTGAATGCTCCCTTTGGGAGCGCGCTTCGGGAGCTTGGGCCAGGGGGGGGACGCTCCCCTGCAACATCGCTTCAACCATCTCTTGCAACACCAATCCTTTATGTAGCTTGCTACTCAAGGTGCTAGAATTAGCTAGTATTCCATAGTCACTTCTATTTTGCAATGACCAAATTTTGAAATTGAGAGGCCCTCATCTAGATTTATCTATTGACGCTCCTAACCTCACTAGAAGGGATATTAATATCGGTGTACTAGAGGAGATATACAAAGCTTATTTTAAAGTCATATCTTTCGAGCCAAAAGAACCCTTAACTCCAAAACTTATCTTCTTCTTCCACCTCCCACTTGAATTCTTAGGACGACCTCATCCACACTCCAGAATATGAGAATGCAGCTAGCAAATTGGTTGAGAGTTCCTCTAGCACAACTTTGGTTTTGTTCCCATAAACATATAGAGATAGATCATTGTCTTTGGAGGGAGCACCATGTTGATGTTTTGGTAGTTGCGGGAGGTATTAACCTCCATGGATAAACCTTTGACTAGAATAGAATATTCCGAAAGCAAGAGAAAACCTAAACAGATGTGTGAAAACCTTGGAAGACAAGTCGACTTAGTAGAATAAGTAATATTGAAGTATTATATGCAGAAAAGAATAGGTCGGCCCTGCTTGAAGAGACACCTGTTCACCTGGCCAGACTAGTATAAATAGAAGGCGCTTTGGCCCATTTGGAAAAACACACACTCACTCAGTTGGTGCACATATCTTAGAAGTGCAGTGGCAACAAAAGTAGTGCGCAAGTCTAGAAGAGCAACAACAACTGCAGTGGTGCAACACACTCTTGTTCAGCCTTTTGTTTTTGGTACTCTTACTTGTGTGCTACCTTGGAGAAGGTGCATTCTCTTGGTTTATCTGTTGGTTCTAGTGTGGCTTCCCAGAATCATTCTATCTAGCAAAGGTTAAGGTGCTCGGTGGGTGACAATGGTGTAGCATTGTCTATGGTGAAACGAGCACAATATTCTAACAATTTATGGGCCCACACCACCTTTGGAACAGTCTAACCACTGGAAGGTAGATCCGCAGCTCTCTGTAGCACAATTGCAGTTGCGACTAGTGTTATTGATCTTGCAGTAGCAACAAACCCTAACTTGATTGTTCGAGCACTTGAAGTGAAGTGTTTGACATAATTCTTAGATATACTAGTGCACCCTAACCCAACACATCACCTAATGCCCTTAGCCATAAAAACATCAAAGTTGAATTTTTGGGTCAAAGTCAACGTTTGATTGGTCAACGTCAAGGTTTGACTAGTCAAAGTCAAAAGACTGGTCAAGGTCAAAGTCAAAGACAGTCATGACTTCCTCCATAAAATCAGAGTAGCGCAGTAGAAGCATGGTCTCTTGGTAGAGCATGGAAAATAAGGACTGACATCATCCTTGCAAAGAACAAAGGAAAAAATTATGGAACCATAGACTAAAGAGCAGGGGTCAAAGGATGAAGAGTTTGATTTTTGGAGCTTCCAAGCACATGAACGTGGTGTAGGAGAAACAATAAAAAGCAACTACTGAAGATCTAAATCTTTGGAAAGAGAAGGGATCTTCGTCCAAGAAGCAATTGTAGAGCTAGAAAGATCTCATATCTAATACATTCAGAGGAACAACACACTCTCCAAGATGGAAAGAATACTTGTCTCAGAAGAAAGGCAACTCAAGCGGAACAGTAGCCAGACTCCAGGTTTGCATGTCGGGTTTGATATTTTTATTGTTGCTTAAGTATTGCAATCCTTTAGATTTTATTAATGCTAGGGACAGTCGAATACTTAGAAGCAGGTATTATTAATATAAATGCTTATTGTACTTAATTGCAATATGAACTAACATCTCCTCTAGGAGATATTTCTTGTTCGTGTTCTCAGCAAACACACCTTGGTAATGTTATAATGAATTACCATGAAATTGATATCTTCTTATATAAAATGCTATTATATTGGAAATACTTTTGCTCTTGTTGTTCCATTTTTGGGTAGGTTATCCTACATATTCCAGGAAGGTTACCACAAAAAACAAGACTTGAAAGGACTCAGAGGGAGTCGGTGATTAGGAAGAAGCAAGGTTTTGTGACACTTTGCAGGATGCATAGGGGCATGCAGCAGATGGAAGCGTGGTTCGAGGTGTTGACCGCCTCTTCAACTAGGGGGTCAACTCCATGTACCATGAAGATATGTATCATCAGATGCAAACAAGTCGAAGACTTTTTGGTTCTACAGGGCATTTTTTTGCTCCAACACACAGTTTTGTAAGCGAGATTACCGCACCCCTGCGTGGGTTAATATTGTAATAGGTCTACATGGATCATGGTTAGGAGAGTTCCTTTCACTGAGTGTTTTTTATCCTCAGGAGGTTAATGTGGCCTAACCAGTCGGGTTAATCTCCCTTGAGTTTTTCACTCCTGTTGCCGCCTTATACACACCTGGGAGATGTGGAAGAAATCTTCAATCCACTCGGTGTGTCCTTGGGGGCAAGTGAGAGTTAAGGTGCTATCACCTAATCCTCAACTCCTCCGTCTAGGCCAACTCCTAGCGAAGCCAAGGGGGGTAGTCCCTAACAAATATACTATGGCTTGAACTAAGCTAAGTACAAGAAATTAAATCTAGGAGTTTATTCTTTCATTCAACAATCAACCATAAATTGAAATACACATAAACCAATCATTCATCCACGATATAATATCAAGCATATACTTGCATAAAAAGGATACTCAGGTACGTTTGTTATATGCAAGTAAATTTAAAATTGCTTTAAAGAAGATAACCAATATATAAAAGGAAGCCTTTGGCTTTGATGAGTGCGAAATGAGACCAGTGTCTTAAAGTGAATCGTGGGCAATGTAGTTCGTGTGTTTTATTAGGATAAATTGATGTTGAGTTAATGAAATGGTTTGGGCCTCCTTGGAGGTTAGCTCTTTGTTTGGAAACTTGCGGAGAGTTTATCGAAACCCAATGGTCTCACCAATAAACTCATTCAAAGTGTTGGATGTCCAAAACGGGTGGGAAGCCATGTCCCGAGAGGGCCCGCCTTACTTCGCAGGTCACTTCAAGGCATTTTCCCGCACATTAAGCTAACTACTTTAGAGATTGTCCTAATTAATCTATCAACCACTGACCAGCACAACGTGTATGAAACTTACTTCCAGTAGATCGAGACTAGCTCGCAATTGGAAGGGTCAGGAACCGCACTGAGAGCTGAGGGGAATTTGTTTACTTTAAACAAGGAAATAAATAACTGAAACTTAAATGTGAGACTAATTACTAATCCACACTGACCAGGCCTCTTTCGAGGAGCTGAGGGGATGGTTTATTTTTGCCAAATTGAAATTGCAAGAAATAAAGCTAATTTAGCAATTAGTGTTCTATTTTGCAAATTGAAATCTAATCTAAGTTATTGTGCTTTGCTTTTAAATTTAGAAATGAAAATGAACTTATTAAAGTGCTTGAAACAAAAGAAATACAAGAAATCAATCAAGAGGAAGATCCTGAAGCACAACACACCCCCTCGGGGGAAAAACAAAGTGAAGCCTCCCTGGGCTCACTGATTTTATTATGACGGTTAGAAGTGCTCTTTTAAGAGTCTTTAGATCTCTTCAAGTGAGATTGGATCCTTATATATGGATCGTGAAACTGAACAATTTCACTTTTTACAATGTTTAATAAAATAGGACCACTTTGGGGGTTTTAGAAACTTCAAGTCCTTGGATTTTCGGTAGAATTTCCTCTTGTTCTTGCACCAACCTGCACAAAATCAGCGAACAAACAAGATGCAAATATGGCCAAATACACTTTAAGAGTTCTTTGGGTTATTAGTTTATAAAACCAAAAATTTCTAAGTACAATTCTATGATAAACCAGTAAATTTTTGAATTTATACTACTAGAAAAAAACCCTTTTCTTACTATTCTTTTCGCTGTTCTAAAACAGAAATATAAAACAGTAAGCTATTGCTCAAATATTGCACTTAAACTCTTGATAAAACACCTATCTTCAGCCTTTAGATTTTCAGCGAAAAGAGGGTCTAAGATAGCACTTTGCAAGTTAGAAAATAGATCTAATCTACATGCTTTTAGTTGCAAAAGAAAGATAGCTTTTAGTACTTCTATGAATTGAAATTTTTCTTTGTAGATAAAAATTGAAATAACAAAAATCTTTTAACTTTAATTGGAGGAGGAGATGAGAAGAAAAGTTTTCCTTAAACTCTTGGAATCTTGGGCAATAATGGAGTCTCTTTTAGCATAGAAAGAGGTGCTATCGTCCTTCAAACTTTTGGAGAGGAAGTAAGAACAAGCAAGCTCATCCAACCCTCCAAGTGAGATCTCTAAAGTCCACAAAACTTGCAAGCAACCTGTTAGATCTTGGTGTTACCTACAAGAAGCTCAAATGGCACATTAGCTTAAACAAAAGA
>ML807981.1:0-30409 GCA_009831015.1 Picea engelmannii
GACTAAAAACTTGATGTTTGTAAAACATAGGTGTAGGCAGCTTATAGGATAATAGAAAAAGTGAATTGGCTGCCAACACAACTCACATGCACGTTCACTTTAAAATCATTTAACTCATGATTGTTCACAACCATTCTCATTCAATACTCAAAGGAATAATCATGTTTCCTTTTATCATGACAATAGAGCATCCCTGCTTATTTACTCTTCCATCTATTTGTATTATCTTTTCCTAAAGAAATGGAACACATCCTCCTCAAACTATTATTCAAAACAAAATATTCATGATTCTTTACAATAGAGTTAACCATGCATCCATGGTATTTATGAAATCTTGGAAAGTGCAATTCTTTCCTTACATTCCACTTGTTTGATAGTCATATCGCATCTTTAGTATACACATACTAATACATCATACATGTGCATCACTTGAAATTTTTTATATCATTCATTCATATCTATTTGATCTTAATTTCAGTCCTCATACCAAACAACCTTATAACACATTCAATCCATGCACTCAAGTATATACAAACATAGGTAAATGTTCATCATGAAGTCTTATTGCTTGCACCTTTTTCCATGTTATTCACACACATGGAAATTTCAAACTTCCATTTCCTTCCTCCCATAGACCTTTTAGACATTCTTATTACAAGTCTCATATGAATACATGACACTATGATTCCCTCTCTGTTGAGAGATTAAAATCATTCACATGGAACCTATCACAGACATATTCATAATTATGTTTCCCTTTCTATACGACAACAACTAGAAAGAAAGAACTATTGCCTCAACTTCTATAAAACTATTCCACAACCCAAAATAACAATTCGGGTTATATCAACAAACCTTCTATAATACCCCTAGGCCGAACCCCAACTATAAATGTAAATGAAAATGTACTTAAGCTGGTGAGTTGTTTGATATCATTTTTTGTATGCAACTTCCATGGTATAGCGCACACATGTATTGTGCACTAAAATGATGAAGTGTGCACATTCCAGGATACCGTGCGCAACAAACTTAAGTGCGCGTGATTTTGAGGCCAGTGAGCCTTTGTGTATATGTTGTGTTTTATAGGATGGTGAGCCAATTATTATAAGCTAGGAGACTTATGTGTGGAATTAGGCTAGAGAGACTAGATGCTAAAGGCCATTGAGCCTATTTTTGTATATTTCTTATTATTAATATAATACATTGTTGAATGTAGACTGACCATGATAAAAGAGTATGGGGGACTAAACTCCACTAGTTAGGGAAAGGGGGGTTTGGGGGGGATAAAAGTTAAGGAAAAGGGCTAAGATAGGGATCTTAGGCCAAAAAGGAATAATAAATTAATATTCCTTAAAGTATAAAGTATGGATAATTATTTTATCCTAAGTTCTAAGGATGGGGACAAGTGGGCCAAAGTAGCCCCCAACATGATAAGTGTCAAGTTGGGAACATGCATACATATAGTTTGGACTTATTTCATTTTTCCCATTCATTCATTTCATCATCATGCACTCACTCATTGCGTTTTCCTTCATACCTTTTTGTTACTATCATTGTACCTATACCTGTACCCATACCCATACCAATACCCGTACCTATACCTAGTTAGCTTGGGAGCTAGACTGAAGAAGTGGGTTGTCAGGCCCATGGGAAACTGAAGAGGTGGGTTGTTAGGCCCATGATAAATTTCTCTTTGGGTGAGAGAATTATTGGGAATTGATTTCTCGAAGGTGCCAAACTATAACTATAGGGCTCTGAGAATTCCTATCTGGCCTGTTGTTGAAGCCCTGGAAGGGAAGTGGGGCAGTCGAGGGAATGTTGAGTAGAGAAGGGGCACACTTCTGAGGGTGGGATAGACATGTGGGGAATGAGGGACTGTAGGATGTTAGTTTAAGTTGGCACCTATGACGGAGTATTTCTTGTTTTTTGAGATATATTAGTGTGGTTAGGAATCCCTTTACATGGGTGGAGTTTAGTCCCATCTCGGGGGTGACCGACTATTGAGAGTGATGAGCAGTGTGGTATAAGGTTGGGAGGTCCGTGGAAGTTCATCACATAGTTGGTGATATTCTTACCAAGATAAGTGTTGATTGTGTGTTAATTTATATGCTGCATTATTATTTATGTGTTTATATTTATGGGTTTTTCCTGTGTGTGGTTTATACCCGTCTTTATATTTATGGGTATTTCCTTTCTATGTTGCATGTTTATGTTTACTATTATTTCTGTATGAATCTGTGCATTTACATAATGTACTTTTCTGTTTTAAGTTTTATATATAAAGTTCTGCAAGATTTTTTGTGTGTATATGTTTTAATTTGCATACAGTTCGAAATTTTTTACGTGGCATAGCCCAATTGGATGTTGGGGATGTTACAATATGGAATCAGATCTTCATTTTTTAACACTGAGCCTAGATGGGCTGAGCAAGTTGAGTTGAAGTGAAATTCCATAGAGAATTGATTTCAAAGTGGCCAAATTTCAATTTTTAGAGAGTCCATGGTAAAATTTAGAAGCAACGATGTGGAATTGGGAAAAAGCCCCAATTTCTGTTATTAAATTCATGGGAAAATTGATAAATTTGGCCAAGGGGTGAGATATTTTTAATTTAATATCTATTCTAGAAAATTCATACCTAGAATTGGTTGAATTTGAAATTACAGGGAAGCCATTATAGATGGAACGATATTACTTGATTAAAATTCTCAATTTGTGAATTGAGTTTGGGAAAAATTCATTCCAGGAATGTCAACCAGCAACAATTTGTTGTTGCATAGGTTGAATTGGTGTTATCAGGGTGAAATTGAACAAATTTAATAGTTGTAGAATCTATGGTGAAAATTGGGAAAACGTTTGGCAAGAGCCCCAATTTCTGCAGCGGAATTCACGAAGAATTGATGCACATAAAAATGAATGTGTTCAGGTGGGCACATTAAAAATGCATGATGCGTAGTGAAAAGCTTGTGATATGTGGAAAAATATTGGAATGCGGGTGCGCATGCTAAAATTTGGCATTGTGCGGTGCAAAGTGGCATTGCATGGAAAAATATTGGTGTATGGGTGCACGCACTAAAATTTGGTGTTGCACGGTGCAAAATGGCATTGCGCGGAAAAATATTGGTGTGCAGGTGTGTGCGCTAAAATTTGGCGTTGCGCGGTGCAAAGTGGAATTGCACAAAAAATATTGGCACGTGAGTGTACACACTTAAAATTTGGCACTGTGTAGTGCAAAGTGGTAATGCGCAAAAAATATTGGCGCGTGGGTGTGCACACTTAATTTTGGTGTTGTGTGATGTAGAGTGGTTGTAATGTGTGGAAAATTTTTGTGCACGGGTGTGCGCACTAAATATAGAATTTTCCAGTGCAGATTGAGTGGTGCATGTGTAATACTGGTGTGCATGGTCTGCACATGCATAACAATGGTGTGCATGGTGCACACAGTATTGATAGAGCACAGAGGAATTTTTTTTGTGCGCGCGCAATGTGTGTATATATTGTCACGCGACAATTTAATTAAGTGTGCATGTGAAGTATTGGTGCGCAGTGGGGGTGTACTAAATTTCTACATGGTGCAACATGTAGAGTGCAATGGATGCAGAATATTAGTGGGTGACACAAAAAAATTGTGCGCAATAGGTATTAGTGCAAGAACCAAAATTGTGCACGATGGATATTGGCGCACGGCATAAAAGTAGTGCGCACCAGTTATTGGTGCAACCGATAAGTGATCCACATTGGTTATAGGTGCGTGAAGCATGCGATACCTTATGGTGTTACTGGACATGCTAAATTTGGGTGTACAGGTTCAATTTTGAGGCATAGGAGCAGTCTATGGAAATCTATTGAACCATAGAAGATAGTCCAAGAGATGAATTAAATTTATGGGCATCTTAAAAATGTTTAATATGGCAAAGAAGGTACCTATAGAATTCCAGATCAAAAACACTAATTGGCCTAGAACTTCAGCAGGTTGTAAATAGCAGCCTAGAACCTGGAAAGAGGTGAAACTTGAACAAATTGTCCAAAATATGTATATTAAGAAACACAATTGAGCTCCTACTAAAAATTCAATGGAGTAGGTGCAAAAATGCATAATTACAATGCAAAATTGCACCAAGTTGAAGAGTGAAAATAAAAATTAATGGACAATTTTCAAATAACCATAACTTTCAGCTCAAGACTTGGAATTGAGCACAAAAGTTTTGAACACACCACCCACACTAAGAGGTGGGGGGGTGAATTAGTGTGTGGACTTTTCTAACTTTTCTTCTTCTTACAAGTTAGTAGATAAAACATACTTGAATATATTAAGAACATTTAAATCATAATTACAATGGACACAAGAGACACCAGATGTTTGTGTAAGATTTTGTATAATCGATATGAATATAGTAATATGCATTTTCCCAGCAAAAACTATTTTGTATCAGCACCAACTGAAGTAAAGAGAACCAATTCCTCGAAGAGCACCAACTCTCAAGAAAGACCCAGCTTGTTGATAGAACACAGTCTATCCAACTAGAGTTCAAACAACTCTAGTAGCAGTGATTCATTAACGAATCAATTATGTTTCATGATAAAAGGTATACAATCAACGCTCATCACGACACTTCATCCTCTATCTTAAATTCGTGTCTTCTTCGCATTATCTTTCCTCTGATATCTGTGCCTTCTTCACTTCATCTTTCCTCTTATATTCATGCCTTCTTTCTCTTCTTCTTCGCTCTGATATTCACGCCTTCTTTCTCTTCTTATTCTCTCTGATATCCATGCCTTCTTTCTCTTCTTATTCTCTCTGATATTCACACAGACCTTAGGTCCGTATCCCCTTCATTTTTCCCATAGGCCTCTCTTTCTTAGTGAGCCTCTCTTTTCCATAAGCCCGTCTCCTTCTTGCACCAAGAACACCCATCCAAGTGAACCAATCATGTATGTATTTACACTTTCTTATGCTTAAAACTTGTTTAAGTTAATGATCAACTTGTGCAACAAGTTATAACTAACTTGTTTTTTTTACAAGGACTTTTGGGACCACCAATGATCATCATTCTAGGTCTTCAACATTAAACCCAGCATCCCCTTTTACTTTCATAAATCGATCACATTCATGAATCGATTTTCTTTGTCTCTGTCATAACAAAAATCGACACTTCCTTCAAACCATGTTCATATGATCTTAGAACCAAGGGATTATCAATTTAAGAAATGCATTACATTATCCCTTTTAAATATCTTTATCATATGACCAACGACAGTGACCTCACAATAGGCAAGACGAGCACTTTTTTTTTTATCACATCAATGGTCATGATCCAATATTCGGATGAGATGGATCATTGATAGAACTTTAGGACTTATCCCTTCGGGTCTTCATGACTTCCAACCTTTCAAATCTCCCGAATACGATATCGCCGAACAGATCAGATGGTTCACATTTATATCACGGAACCATATCAATGGTCATGTATGATCCTTGGACCTATACTTGATTGCTTAATCCAATGGCTAGGACTTAATGAATAAATGAGATGGATGGCCACCATTTACTTCGGGATTTTGTCTATTATGATTACGCTATCCTTCCACTGTATTTTGATCAACCATTGAGAGTACACTCGACATTAGATCGATGGTCAAGATCTCCTTTGGGTCTTCGAACTTTGGAGATTCTAAATCTCAACCCCTTTTATCCTCTGTATGTCAATCTTCCGGAGTTGTCAAGCCACTGACGCGTGTTCCTTTCTCAATCAACTGTCGAGATTCTTTCATGTCTCCAGGCTTTGAAATTCTCAAGCCTCAACTTTCATTGTAGTATGATCAATGGTTGGGAATACTCCCGAGGTGATATTTCAGATCGGACAACTTATGGAGGCTTTGGGACTTCGACATTCGGGACTTCGATGGTTTCAAATAGACGTAGCTCCATTTTCCTCCGAAATGATCACCTATTGTGGTAAGTCATAATATGGTGGAAACTGCTTGTTATCGGTTACCATTTTGTCTTACTCTATCCTTCTAGTGAAGTAGATCGACGGTTGAGAATGCTCCTGAAGTGATCTTCAAATCGGACGTCTTGTGTCCACTTCAGGTCTTCAACATCCGGGACTTCGGGACTTTGGGCGAGTGCCGGGGGTAAAACTCCCAAAGAAAAACTCCCGGAGTGACGTAAATTACTTGCGTCACTTGATGACGTGTCACGAGCCGATAAACTGCCACATGTCACTCAGATTAATGATTTGCATGTACCTGAAATGTTGATTTCAACTTGACACTTATCGTTCTCTAACTGTGCCATGTATCCTTGTTGACGTGGTTTGCCACAGTTTCTTACTGACATCGACGTAGATCTCCCGATGTGACACATGTTCATATCCTTGATCTAATGATCAAGATAATATCTAAAGGGTATCTCAGATCGACGACTAAGAACGACTTTGGGCCTTCGTCCTTCGGGACTTAAAAACTTTTGACATTCATTCATGATAAAACTCCCGAAGAAATTCTCCCGGAATGATGTAACTTGCTTACATCACTTGTTGATATGGCACGAGCCAATTTCCTCTTGACACATGTCATCATCCGATTATGCCATGTGTTTTTGATGATGTGGTCTGCTGACATGGTCTTCCACATGTATTTTTCTATCGTGATCTACCACATATCCTTGTTGATGTGGTCTACCACACATCATTATTGACGTGGTCTGCCGATGTAGATCTTCTGACGTGGTTTTCCACGTGTCCAGGATGACTGATATATTGTTGACATCAATGACAATCTCATCTCTGGTAGTTCATCATTAAAAATAGATCATCACATCGACTACTGACATCAATGAAAATATGTCCAACAATCTCCCCCTTTGTCATTGAGGGAAACACACTAACTTCATATACAAAAGTCCCCCTGTGATGATGCTTTCTTCGTATGAAGTTTTATCTCCCCCTTTGACATCAATGGAAAAGGGTTTTTCCTCCTATGGTAAAGCTCTATATGTTACTGATCAAAATCTGAACTTGGGTAAATCATGTTATGCCTGCCATAACTTAATGACTCCCCCTATCAATATGCTCTCTCTCTAATTCTTACTACTCTCCCTATTTGTTTCTGAAAGGCAGTTCTTCCTGAGAAGGTTTCGTCCCCTATTAACTAACTTCTTATCTCAGTTGATTGGGAATTTTGTGCTTCAAATGAGTAGTCTTCTTGATACAAATTTTTGTAGTGATTGAGTCTTTTCAAGACTTAATCTAATTACCTTCTTATTTACTAACCAAATCTTCCCTTGAATTTTTACTGACTATTCTCCTCTTTTTATTTCTACAGGATGTCATGTACCTCATTTTGTACATCAAAATGATGCTTCTGTGGATGCCATTGTCCTACTAGAACACTACACAATTTTAGCTCATCTTATTCAAACGAATCTTGGATCTGCTCATTGATTCTCATCGGTCTCCAACCAGATGTATCCGTCTTTATCCAAGATGCTTCTTTACTATACATTGCTCTAAATTTGTCTGAGACAACTTTATATTATGCTTGTCACATGACTACAATTATTTTTGCAGCAATTGACTTCACTCTTGTTCACTTGTTCAGTCTTTGCTATCCACATCTGTGAGTGTCCTGGTTTCTTGAACTTTGTTCTTTGATCATCTATTACTACAACTTCATTTTTATTCCATGTTACATTTACTCTTTTTGTCGTATTGTATGCAACATTTCTCATTGACTATTTTCTTGAGTTCCAATAGTTATAGGCTTTGTGGCCATATCCATCACAACTATAGCATCCCATAGTGTAACAATATGCAACAATATGTCCAACATGATTACAGTTCCAACATCTTATACTGTTGTTGAACCTACCAACTTGTTTTCTTCCATGATTCCTACAATCTAAGGCTTTATGACCATATTCATTACAATAAAAACAATAACCGTTAAAAACACTCTCATACCTTCTTTGATTCATCCATGAAGGTGTCTCGCTTCTAAACTTGCTTTGAGGTATATGAATAGATTATGGATGCCTTTTTTGATCCGATCTTCTAAATTTTGTAGTGTTGCTTTTATTTCTTGAGCATGAAGAACCTGAGGCATACATGCTTTAACTTTTTACAAATGAAGGAGCTATGTCATACCTCTCTTTTTCCTTTACAAATGAAGGAGTTGTGTCAGACCTATCTTCATCCTTTACAAATGAAGGACCTGTGTCAAACTTGTTTTCACCTTTTACAAATGAAGGACCTGCATTAGACTTATTAGGAGTACTGATCTCTTCCTTGTTGTATCCAAGACCAGATTTGTCATTTGGTGATCTATGACTATCCAAGATCTCATCCAGGGTCATGGATTTGTTTAAGAACTTGATTTGGGTGTTTTAATTCTCAACCTTCTTTCTAAGATCCACAACTTCTTATTCCAGCTCATGACAGGATTCTTCCTTTTTGTCCAACTGGTTCCTCACTACCTCCTCCCTTCTTTTGGCTTCTTCAATTTAGATTTTAAGTTTGACATAGATTTCCCTTAGTTCTTTCGGATCTGCAAGGATTTTTCTTTGTTCATCATCTTCCTTCTTTTCTTCTCTTGCTTGATTGATTTCATTTTTCAGTCTCTCGATCTCCTCTTCCTTTACTTGACTGATTTCATTTTTTAGTCTCTCAATTTCCTCTTCCTTTTCTTTTCTTAGATCAACAACTTTTGTTTTCAATCTTTTGATCTCTTCTTCTTTGTTTTCTAACTGAATCTTTTTCTCATATCTGATTTCTTCATTGTCTTTGATCTTTTCTTTTATTTTCAGGATATGCCTTTGATTGCTAAGCTCATCATATTCCTTCTTCTTTTCTTTTACTTGACTCGTTTCTTTCTTGAGCTTCTCGGTCTCCTCTTCTTTCTATTCTAACTAATTCTCCTGTTCATATATTATCTTTTCATTGTCCTTGAGCATTTCCTTTATTTCCAAGACATGATTTTGACTCTTTTCAAGAAATTCTTTAGTGTAGTCATGAAGATAGCTATAGTCTAATTCATTATGGTCATAGTAGTATTCATAGAGACTCCAATCAAAATTTTGTTTGGCATTTGATAGTTCTTGTTCTACTTCTTCCATGAGATAAATGCTAACAGAGAATTCTTTTATTGTATCTAAGTCTTCTTCTTTACTTTCAGGGGAGGATTCAATATCAACATTATTGCAATCAAAATACTGTGGAGAGTTTGTACCTTTATTGATGGTTGATTCTTCATCTTAATCGTTGATAGGAATATCTTATGTTTCTTTAATTTTGATTTGATACATCTTTTCTAACTTCATCCATAAGTCCTTGGCGGATGTGGATAGTCCTATGCTTGCCTTGACTGTATCTGATAATCCATTGAGAAGAATCTTCAATGCCACTTCATTGTTCTTCCTTGCTCTTCTTTGGACTGTAATCTTTGATAGATTATTTGATGTAGTTAAATCCCAGGGATTTCTTATCACTGAATTCCAAACTTCAGATCCTCTTGGCTTCAAATATTGTTTCATATTTTCTCTCCATGAAGAATAATTTGTTCCATCAAATAAGGGATCTTCAATTGCAGAGAGAACCATCTATCCACCCATTTCTTTAGAATCTACCTTCCAGTGGTTAAACTATGTTTTGAAGGAACCTGCTCTGATACCAATTATTGAACACACCACCCACACTAAGAGGGGGGGGTGAATTAGTGTGTGGAAATTTCAAACTTTTCTTCTTCTTACAAGTTAGTAGATAAAACATACTTGAACAGATTAAGAACATTTAAATCATAATCAGAATGGACACAAGAGACACTAGATGTTTGTGTAATATTTTGTATAATTGATATGAATATAGTAATATGAATTTTCCCAGCAAAAATTATTATGTATTAGCACCAACTGAATTAAGGAGCACCAAATCCTCGAAGAGCACCAACTCTTGAGAAAGACCCAGCTTTCTAATAGAACATAGTCTATCCAACTAGAGTTCAACCAACTCTAGTAGAATTGATTCATTAATGAATCAATTATGTTTCATGATCAGAGGTATACAATAAATTCTCATCACGACACTTCATCCTCTGTCTTAAGTTTGCGTCTTCTTCACATTATTTTCCTCTGATATCCGTGCCTTATTCACTTTGTATTTCTTTTTATATCCACGCCTTCTCTATCTTAGTCTTCTCTCCAATATTCACATGGACCCCCCTTCATTTTTTTTGCAGGACACTCTTTCTCAACGAGCCTCTCTTTTCCACAAGCCCGTCTACTTCTTGCACCAAGCACACCCATACAAGTGAACCAATCATGGTTGTATTTATACTTTCTTATGCTTAAAACTTGTTTAAGTTAATGAGTCGACTTGTGCAACAAGTTATAACTAACTTGGTTTTTTTACAATGACTTTTGGGACCACCAGTGATCATCATTCTGGTTCTTCAACGTTAAACTTGACATCCCCTTTTATTTTCATAAATTGATTATAGTCATGGATCAATTTCCTTCATCTCTGTGATAAAAGAAATCAGTGCTTCCTTCAAACCATGTTCATATGATTGTAGAACCAAGGGCTTAGAAATTTAAGCAACGCATTACATTCTCCCTTTTAAATATCTTTATCATATGACCAATGGCGGTGACCTCACGAGAGGTGAGACGAGCGCTTGAGTGCTTATCAAATCAATGGTCACAATCCAATCTTCTGATAAGATGGATGGTTGATGGAACTTCGGTACTTCTCCCTTCACGTCTTCGTGACTTCCAATCTTTCAAATCTCTCGAATACAATATCGCCAAACAGATCGGGTGGTTCACATTTATATCATGGAACCAGATCGATGGTCATGTACAATCCTTGGACTTATACTTCATTTATTAATCCAATGGCCATGACTTAATCAAGTAATGATATGGATGGCCACCATTTACTTTGGGATTTTGGCTATTATTCTTACGCTATCCTTCCACTGTATTTTGATCAATGCAGAGAGTACACCCGACATCAGATCGACATTCGAGATCTCCTTCGATTCTCTGGACTTCAGAGATTCCAAATCTCAACCCCTTCTATCCTTCATATGTCAATCTTCCAGAGATGTCAATGTGTTTATGTGTGTCCCTTTCTCAATCAACTGTTGAGATCCTTTCACGTCTTTGGGCTTCGTAATTCTCAAGCCTCAACTTTCACTGTAGTATGATCAACAGTTGGGAATACTCCTGAGGCGATATTTCAGATCAAACGACTTATGTCTGCTGGACTTCGACAGTTTTGAATAGACACAACTCCATTTTCCTCCAAAGTGATCACCTGTTGTGGTAAGACATCTGCCCTCTCATCTCTGGTAGTTCATAATTAACAGCATATCATCACATCGACTGTTGACATCAATGAAAATATGTCCAACAGGAAGTAGGCATTGGAAAGGTCTTGGACAAAAAATATAATTATTCACCTAGAAAATTGATCTGGGCATAGCTCTGTGTTGAGTAATGGCATGCCTGTGAGTTGTTGGAGGCCACTAGAGACAAATGGATGCATGAGAATATCTCTTCTTGAGGAAGAGGTAGTCTTCTGAAGTGTATTGGAACCAATTTGCGTCGACCTATGACTGAGACTTACCTCTCTATCTATGTCTAACATTTCAGAAGCTAAGAGCATTCTGTCTCAACTGTAACTGATCCTTCTCCTCGCTTTCACTGTGATGAACTGGTTGTGAATAGTAAGACATGGAGGCAGGCAACCAATAGGAATATAGGCTACACGAAGGTGGATGACGTGGATGTAGATGAAGTGGAGGGGACTGGAGGTGACAGGCGCGAGTGGAATACAGATAGTGCATGGTGAGAGGGGCATTATTGAGAGACAATCTGGTAGGATCCTGAAGGGGGAGGTAGGCGGTAAGTGGATTAGAGAGGGGGGGGTCCGAAATCCTAAGGAGTTGCCATGTTAGGTAGGGACCGCGGTGGGGAAACCACTTTCTCGGAACCCCCCCCCCACCATTAAAGGTAGAAAGGTCAGGGGGGGAGTCCAAGATGTGATAAGGACCATTGATCTGGAGGAAAGGGATTTTGTTGAGGTGATGAGCACGAGAGTTAGGCGGGGAACAGGTGGCTAGAGTTGAGTGGTAACATTAGTGTGAGTGGAGGTGATGAAGTGACATGGAGGTGACATGGAGGTGACACACTGACATGGTTTCATATAAGCACGTGATTGCAGAAGTTGTCGAGGGTGGTTTGGGTCCACACCGATTTTGGGCCCGCAATCCCCCATAAGCTGTCACGTACCCTTTCAACAATACCATGGTTCCAATTGCAGGACCGCTATAGGAAATTAACGTCCGGGCAGTTTACATCCCAGCAATGAATTGTGGCCATCAATATAATTACAATCTATGGTCCAGGTGATATTTACCTATTGCAAGGATCAACAATTCTTGTTGATTTGACATCAACGATCTAGATTCACTTGGGATCTTCAGGCTTTCGTAGTTTCGAATGTTGTTCTTGGAATTATCTCAGAGGAAAATCATCGAAGTGAATGACCTTCCTACATGTGTCCCTATTGATGGATGGTCCATATTCTCTTTGAAATTTTGGGCTTCGGGAGTTTCAAATGTTTTTCTTGGAATTATCCCACAGGAAAATCGCCGAAGTGAACGATCTTCCTCCACGTGTCCTTGTTGATGAATGGTCTAGATTCACTTCAGAATTTCGGGTTTTAGGAATTTTGAATGTTGTGTTTGGAATTATCCCATAGGAAAATCATCGAAGTGAATAATATGCCTCTATGTGTCCTTTTTGATGAACAATCTAGATTCACATTGGGACTTTGGGTATTCGAGCTTTGGGAGTTTACGAATGTCATGCTTGGAAATCTCCCGGAGTGGTATGGGCCAGTAGTGACATGGTGGCCTGATGTCATATAATGTCACAATTGCTGATGTGTCATGCAAACAAGGGTGAAACGTGTGACATGGAAATGGGCAAATGATGCAACCAAATGACCTGGAATGATTGCCACTTCTCATGAATGATGATTGTGCCACGTGATCCAACACTTCGAGCTTCGGGCATTTGGGACTGTAAGGCATCAATTTCTCCTGATGTAGTACGAGCCCAAAGTGACATGGAATTATCTCATTACTTCGGCTCTTCGGTAGTTCAAAACTTCGGGTCTTCGAGACTTCGACTCTTCGACTCTTTGGGTATTCGGGACTTCGGGTCTTTGGGTCTTTGGGACTTCAGGTAATTCTTTCTCTTTGGGTAATTCTTGATGTTAAAACTCGTGTGATTTCGACACTCCGAATGCACAAAAAATATCGATCTGATTAGCCTGATGGATCTCCATCATTCAAAGTCAACCTTTATGTTCCCACAATATGAGTCTGAAATTGACCACTTTAGATTGTTGCGTTTTTCCACGGGCGTTTCCTATGCATACAAAAAAAAATTGGCCAAGCGCAATCAATTGAAAACATGATGACAAGAATTTAGAACCAAATACGACATGTCCTTATCCTTCAAGAAACAATAGCAACAGAAATGCACGAAGACTTAATCAAGAAAGAAATGGAAAAGAACCAAGACACTTAGTAATGGGAAATTGACTCAAGTGGTACCCAAAAAAGAAAAAAATTGACAGAGGCTTTTTAAGGTGTGTTGAGTGCTCAACAAATGGAGACTGACTGGGAGAAAGTAGAATTTTTTTTCCTACCTCGAGCTCAGCTAATGCAAAATATGGTTAAGAACTTAACTGTTTTTTTATCAGAGCCTCTTTTATCCTTGCCTTTGAAATTCCCCAGTTGATGCATCTGGGCCTGCTCGTGGGGTTTTTCAACCTTTATTCCACCTTCATTTCCTGTAGCCCTGACTAATTCCCCTTTTAACAAGAGTCAAGTAAAGCATTCACTGGCCCCAGACCCTTTAGTTATCCTTATTCACTTTCTATTATGTTGCTTCGCTGCCAGAAAACATCCATAGCCCTGACATCACAGACCTTGCTCCACTGCCAACGAGCGTCCATAACCCTGACGAAGTTATATGCATACCCTCTCCTACTATGCACTCATTTGATATGGTTGATTTTATTCTAACAGAATGCCCTGAGCGAGTGGGAGAGGAGGACGTCTTTTATTTGCAAAATGAGATGGTTAAGGTGAATTTTTTGCTAGCTCTATATTTGAGGTACATGTAGTACTTTCCATATTACCACCTTTCCCTTAAGGTTTTACTAGACCACCAGGTAGACACTTCATCATTTTCCCACGGTTGTTCACCTACAGGTTAGAGAGAAAAACCTTTAAAGCAACCGCAGGTATCCCAATGCTTCTTGTGTTGTATGTGAGTGATGAGTTAGGAACAGAGTTCGTCATATCGCATGAATTGAGGTAAAAAAACAATCTTCAAAAGCACAGAAGTACTAAAGCAATAAACAAAACAAAAATGCATTCCGCAATCAAAACAAAACATCGTGAAAATACACACAACGAAAGCTTAATTTTTTTTTAATGAAAATATTGTTTTAGGGCTTGGCCATTTATTGGGAGGGCATCAGATTCCCCCCTCAGATTCTACAACCAATACGTGCCTACCCTAATTTTCTCGGCTACCTGAAAAGGTCCAAGCCATAGATTCTGAAACTTAGAATGTTTTCCTTTCGGTTCATTTGCTCTGTCCCATTTTAGGACTAAGTCTCCCACTTCAAAGATATCCTCTTTGGCCTTATGCTTATAAAACCACCTTTTAACTATCCGCTGATGAGCTATGAAATTTGATTTTTCTTTCTCCCTTTCTTCTTCTAGCATGAGGAGGGTATCAATTCTTTGTTGTATGACTGATGAGGGATCTCCTCTAGAATCCTGAGCAAGTTTAAGAGATGGAAGATATAACCCATTTGGGAGGATGGCTTAATGTCTGTATACTAGAAAGTATGGGTAATTTCATATGGTTTCCTTGGGTGTTACTCTATCATCCCTTAAGGCGTTATGAAGTGAACTGTGCTAATTCCTGTGGTTTGTCTATAATTTTTTTCTTTAATATCCTCACTAGGTTCTTATTGTTTGATTATGCCACTCTGTTCCCTGTGGATAATAGTTTTCAGAGTATATGATTATGATTCCTTTGTCTAGAGAAAACTCTATTAATAAGGTGGAAGAAAAATAAGATGAATTATCAAAGACAAGGATGGAAGCAATCTTGAACCTGGTGATCAACTATTGTTCTATGAATTGGATCACCACCTTTTCATTCACATGAGTCAGAGGGATGGCCTCTACCCATTTCGTGAAATAGTCAGTGGTAGTCAGTATGTATCTATGTTGTTTTGAGGAACTCAGTGTAATTTMTCCTATGATGTCTAACCCCCATTTCTTGAATGGCCTGRAAATGGCCATAGTTTGGAGTGGTACAACTACTCTCTTTTCCCTCCCTRCACKTATTTGGCAAGKTTTACAGTTTMTAGTGTATGTGTGAGYGTCCCTGAACAAAGTAGGCCAATAATAKCCAGCTCTCAGTATTTTGTGAGTAGTGGTGTTTCCCGCAAAATTTCCACCTGCATGACCATCATGGAGCTCCTTCAGAACTCTGTCTGCATCTTCACATTCGATAAATCTCAAGAGTACCCCATCATAATTAACTCAAAAGAGCACTGAATTGATGAGGCGATATTGTGTTGATTTTAACCTAAGGTCTCTCCTTTCCCTGGGATTTAGTTTTTCTGGGCAAGTCCCATGATGCAGGAGATGAGTCAGTTTCTCATACCAAGACTCTTTCCTTGGGGAGACGTATGAAGCCTCACCATGCCATGGTGCTAGTTGATTTTCCCATCCGGGGTATTCATTTACTTGCTCTTGGGATTCAGATGCTAGTTTGCACAATCCTTTTCCCTTAACTCGTTTAGTAGGTTTTATATCCAGATTAAATCCTTGGACTACTTCCATCCAATTTCCTCTTCTTTCCCCCATCTCCTGTTGAGTGAATAGGGATCAGAATGCAGGGTAAGGCATGATGACCTTGGTATGGTTCTTAAGGATGTAAGATCTGAAGTGTTTCACTACCTTGTACACTGCATAAGCCTATTTTTATATGTCAGGGTAATTTATTTCATCTCCTTGGAGATTAGTGCTCATAAACAAGATCGGCCCCTCATTGTTTTCATCATCTTTCTGAGTCAATACTGAAGCTAATGATTGGTCAGAGGAAAAAGTATAAAGGAAAAAATATCTGCTAAATTTGGGACTTCGCAGCACTGGAGCCTAAGATATTGCAATCTTAATATTGTTGAAAGCACTTTTTCATTCATCATCCCACTTATATTCAACATCTTTGTGGATCATTTTTTGTAAGGGTTTGATGGTTTCAGTGAAATAGGGAGTGAACTTCCTCACAAAATTTATCTTCCCAAAGGATTGCATAGAATTTTTATTGTGGGGTAAGGGAAGTTGGGCTATATCCTTAATTTCTTCTGGGTCTATGTGAATCCCTACTTAATATATAATATGACCTAGTAATTTCCCTTCCTAGACATCGAAGATAGTTTTCTTAGGGTTTAAAGATATATTGTATTTCCTAAACCTTTCAAAAACATGGGTTAAGTGTTGGATGTGATCTTCTTTCTTCTTTGAATACACATTCACGTCATCCAAATAGACTACTACACACTTGTTGATTAGTCCCTGAAATGCTACATCCATGTCCCTTTGGAAGGTCTCCTATGCGTTGACTAACCCAAAGGGCATACATTTATAAGCTATGGTTCCCCACTTGGTTCGGAAGGTAGTCTTGAAACGGTCTTCCTCTGAAACTAGAAATTGGTTGTAACCTGAAAACCGTCCAGCAGGGAGAAAATCTCAGAGCCATACATGGTCTGTAAGAGTTTCTCCATTGGTGGGACTGGGTAGTTGTCCTTTTCTAAAGCTTTGTTGAGGTTTATGAAATCTACACACTGGAAGATGTCTCTAGACTTTTTCCTAACAGGAACCAAATTTTCTACCAAAGCAGAATGTCTAATCTGAAAGATAATTTTAGAATCTAGCAACTTCTTTAATTCTTAACACACGATGGGCTCCAATGATGGGTGGTACTTCCAGAGCTTCTGTTGGAATTTTTTGCTTCGGGTTTTAACGAGATTGTGTGTTGAATGATAAGAGTATCACAAGTCTTCAAATATTTGTAGGACCAAAAAAAAACATCTTGATATTGCCTGAAAAGTTTGAGATAGGCCTTCCTTTCTTCTTTAGACACTGCCTTTCCCAGATTTATATTCTTGGGGTTTTCTAAGGTTCCCAGATTTATAGTTTCATGCATGGGACAAGATCTCCCCATATTTGTGTTAGTTGACTCTTTGAATCTTTCTCTTAAGTCAAAAAGGTTTTCTAAATTAACTAGCCCTTTAGGTATCGTGTCAGACCTAGGTTTTTTCAGTCGATTGATTTGTATGAGGATCGATTTCTACTAATTTCTCCTGAAAAACTTCATCGTCAATGGCCAAGTCTTTAAAATTATCTTGGTTGGTAAAAATGCTTATGATCTGTTCATATCCTTCAAAGACCATCCAGTTAGAAATATTGTTCTATGAATTGGATCACCACCTTTTCGTTCAGATGAGTCAGAGGGATGGCCTCTACCCATTTCATGAAATAATCGGTGGCAGTCAGTATGTATCTATGTCGTTTTGAGGAACTCGGTGTAATTTATCCTATGATATCTAACCCACATTGCTTGAATGGCCCAGAAATGGCCATAGTTTGGAGTGGGACAACTGCTCTCTTTTCCCTCCCTGCACTTATTTGGCAAGTTTTACATTTTTTGGCGTATGTGTGAGCGTCCTTGAATAGAGTAGGCCAATAATAGCTAGCTCTCAGTATTTTGTGAGCAGTGGTGTTTCCCACAAAATTTCCACTTGCATGACCATAATAGAGCTCCTTCAGAACTCTATCTTCATCTTCACATTCGAGAAATCTCAAGAGTACCCCATCATAATTAACTCGAAAGAGCACCGAATTGATGAGGCGATATTGTGTTGATTTTAACCTAAGGGCTCTCCTTTCCCTGGGATTTAGTTTTTCTGGGCAAGTCACATGATGCAGGAGATGAGTCAGTTTCTCATACCAAGACTCTTTCCCTGGGGAGACATATGAAGACTCACCATGCTATAGTGCTAATTGATTTTCCCATCCGGGGTCTTCATTTACTTGCTCTTGGGCTTCAGCTGCAAGTTTGCACAATCCTTATCCCTTAACTAGTTTAGTAGGTTTTATATCTAGATCAAATTCTTAGACTACTTCCATCTAGTTTCCTCTTCTTTCCCCCATCTCCTGTTGAGTGAATAGGGATCAAAATGCAAGGTGAGGCACGATGACCTTGGTATGGTTCTTAAGGATGTAAGATCTGAAGTGTTTCACTACCTTGTACACTGCATAAGCCTGTTTTTCTATGTCAGGGTAATTTATTTCATCTCCTTGGAGATTAGTGCTCATAAATGAGACCGGCCCCTCATTTTTTTCATCATCTTTCTGAGTCAATACTGCAACTAACGATTGGTTAGAGGAAAAAGTATAAAGGAAAAAATCTCTGCTAAATTTGGGACTTCGCAACACTTGAGCCTAAGATATTGCAATCTTAATATTGTTGAAAGAAATTTTTCATTCGTTGTCCCACATATATTCAACATCTTTGCGTATCATTTTTTGTAAGGGTTTGATGGTTTCAGTGAAATAGGGAGTGAACTTCCTCACAAAATTTATCTTCTCAAAGAAGGATTGCATAGTGTTTTTGTTGTGGGGTAAGGGAAGTTGGGTTATATCCTTAATTTGTTCTGGGTCTATGGGAATCCCTGCTTAATATATAATATGACCTATTAGTTTCTCTTCCTCGACACCGAAGACAATTTTCTTAGGGTTTAAAGATATATCGTATTTCCTACACCTTTCAAAAATTTGGGTTAAGTGTTGGATTTGAACCTCTCTGTTCTTTGAATACACATTCACGTCATCCAAATAGACTACTACACACTTGTTGATTAGTCCCCGAAATGCTACATCCATGTCCCTTTGGAAGGTCTCCCCTGCATTGATTAACCCAAAGGGCATACGTTTATAAGAGAAGGTTCCCCACTTGGTTCGGAAGGTAGTCTTGAAACGGTCTTCCTCTGAAACTAGAACTTGGTTGTAACCTGAAAACCATCTAGCAGGGAGAAAATCTCAGAGCCATACATGGTCTGCAAGAGTTGCTCCATTGATGGGACTGGGTAGTTGTCCTTTTCTAAAGCTTTGTTGAGGTTTATGAAATCTACACACAGGAAGATATCTCTAGACTTTTTCCTGACAGGAACCAAATTTTCTACCCAAGCAGAATGTCTAACCTGAAAGATAATTTTAGAATCTAGCAACTTCTTTAATTCTTGACACATGAGGGGCTCCAGGGATGGGTGGTACTTCCGGAGCTTCTGTTGGAATTTTTTTGCTTTGGTTTTTAATGATATTGTGTGTTGAATGATACGAGTATCATAAGTCTTCAAATATCGGTAGGACCAGGAAAAAACATCTTGATATAGTTTGAGATAGGCCTTCCTTTCTTCTTTAGACATTGCCTTTCCTAGCTTTATATTCTTGGGGTTTTTCGGGGTTCCCATATTTATAGTTTTGTGCATGGGATAGGAACTCCCCGTCTTTTTGTTAGTTGACCCTTTGAATCTTTCTCTTAATTCAAAAAGGTTTTCTAAATTAACTACCACTTTAGGTCTCATGTGAGACCTAGGTTTTTCAATCGATTGATTTGTATGAGGATCAGTTTCTGCTAATTGCTCCTGAAAAAATTCATCGTCAATGGCCAAGTCTTTAAAATTATCTTGATTGGTCAAAACGTTTACGATCTGTTCATATCCTTCAAAGACCTTCTAGTTATAAATATTGTCGGGCACCGATGGTTTGTAGAGTAGCTCCATAATGAATTAGGAGGCTTCATAGTCTTCTAGAGGTGATAGCCTTGAGGAAGCGGTGGCCAGGGAATAAACAAGAGTGTTTGTTGGCCCTTGACCAAGTTTTGGGAGATTCTTGGTCATATTGACCTATTTTGGGACTTCGATAGCTTGTCGAAGGAGGAGCTCAAGATGAAGCAGAGATCATGGGATGTCGTCCCACTTTTGGATCCTTTTTTGGTTTTTGGGAATATGTAACGAGAATGCGATGTCGGCCCATGGGTTTACCCATGTTTAGGCCTATTTTGTATGTATAAATAGAAGGCTAAGGAAATGTAAGAAGTAGTTGACTAGTGCATCTATGTGATGAGAATGTATGCTAAGTGAAAGTAAAGTCTGTAAGTTCTTTGTGCATAACTGTAAGAGACTTGTAGAGCTAAGTGTAGGTCCTTGTAGCAGTTTGTGAAGGGTTGAGTGTTGTAATGCAAGGAAGAAGGATATAGTGAGTTGCGCAGATTTTTTGTCCTGTGCAGAGTAAGGGTTTTGAGGCTTTGTGCTTGTAACCAATTGACTGAAGACAATAAAGAAGAAGAGTTGGTGGATGTAGCCCCAGGGTGGGGGTGAACCACGTAAACACTGTGTTTTCTTTCTTTGTTCTTGTCTTAATGCGTTTATGTCTTGTTTTGCTAAGTGCTTTGAGATGATTAGATAGATCTTCTTATGATTAGTGCTAATGACATGTGAGAATGTTATATTTGATCCATATGAATGTGTTTAGTGCTTTATCGGTTAGATCTACCTCTCTGTTTATGCTAAGTGCTTAATTATGTTATATCAGTGTGAATGTTATGAAGCTCTGTTATATCAGCGAAGTGGATATTGATTGCATATTGAGGAACTGACAGTGCTAAGTGATTTACTAAGTATTATAATCATATATCTGTGTCCCAGATAAGGTTGCAGACACCTAGGTATTGCAACCACTCCTACCTCTACCTCAGGTGAGACTTCATTTTCTCTGCAGGTCTTGCCAAAAGGGCCGGTAGTTAGGGTTTTTTGGTGCATTGTTGTAGCGTTGAACCCTGGGTCTACCCCTGTGCCAACAAATGGTTCCGTTGTTGAGACCTGAAACTGTGATTGTTGGGAATTGAGAAATAAGAAGCTTTGTGCAAAGATCCATACTGAAACTATGAAATCTCTTTGCGTAGATTTGTTTCCCTAGTGCACAACATTCTACTTGACCTAAGAAGCTATGTGCTAAGGAAAAAAAGTCTAATCTGAAGAAATGAGGTATGATCTAGAAGCTTTGTTCCCCGAGGAAGGTAAAAGTGAGAATTTTTTATTAAAAGAGGTAAGGTCTATAAGCTCGGTGCTCTAAGAAAGGTAAGAATATTGAAAAGTTTTATATCTAGAAGCTTTGTGCTCTATAGAAGGAAGATAAGTGGAAATTTTTGTTTCTAGCGTATGGATCTAGGTATGTTTGATAGATTCTATCCTTGCTTAAAAACTAGGGTATTAATAGATGAAAGAAGATTTGATATGAGTAGATCTGATAAGAATAGTGAAATATATGTTATACCGATGCATAGAAAGAATGTTTGGACTAACAAATGGATGCAGGATCCCAGAAAAAATTTATTGCAGGTTAGCTCCTATGATCCTAGCGTGTAGTACAAGAGAAGTTGGGGATCATTTAAAATAAAGAGAGGATTAACCCTCTGTTAAAGCTGTAGAAAACCAAGACATCTTTCTAAGCCATGCCCTAGGAGAAGACTTGGTTGTATTTGTTGCAAAGTTATGAACCACGAAGTGTTGGATTGCCCTAGAATGATTGTTAATCTTGAAAGTATCAACATAAGACAAGAATACCCTAAGGCAGATCTAGAAACTAAGGCTATAGAAGAACCCCAGAAAGAATCAGAGAAGGTATTGCTACATATGAAAGAAACCTTGAATGACCATGGACATGTTAGATTATCAGAGATATTTAAAGAAAAGGAATGCATTGAAGCAAGAATAGGAGACATCGACATTGACTGTGTTCTAGATGAGGAAACACAGGTGAATATCATGACAGAGAAAACTTGGAAAGCTATAGGGAGGCCTGCTATGATTCCTTCATTAGGAGGAATAGGTTTATTCAGAGGAAAACTGGTAAACCTGTGTGGGAGGCTCGCTCAGATACCTATAAATGCAAATGGAACTTCGACAGAAGAAGATTTTGAGATTATTAAATTTATTGAGGACAATGATCCATTTACCATGTTAGTAGGAAAAAATTTGATTGAAAGATATCAATCCAGAAAGAAAGGAGAAGAAGTTTTAGAGAAAACGAAACAAGAGTTAAAATATTTCATGACTAGAAGGATCGCATACTTGATTGAAGAACAAGAGAATAGGTCGAAGCTACTTAATGCTAGGAACCCAGATGTTGAAGCTACAAGAACATTATAAGACTCATAGGAGACTGAAGTAACTATATTGGATAAAGAATAGGTGTTACCCTTGAGTCCTAAGAAAGAATCTCAACAGAGCGCAGTGACTATGTCCAAAGACGATAAGAATCAGAATCGAAAAAAGACTACCGAGACGAAGCTCACTGGGAAGAAGGATAGAAAGCTAAGTAAGAAGAAAGATATTTTTGAAATGTTACATAAGGTTCCATAGGGAACTTTGCAGACAAAAAATATGCAGAATTGGAGCTTCGCCAGAATATCAGAACAATGACACATGGCACTTCACTATGGCGAAGAAATATAGTCGTTGGGGCCGATATATCCATTCGACTGTCGCTCCGAACGGGTAGGAAAGAATTAATAGCTCAACACCAAATAATTGTATTGCACCATAACAAACAGAACAAGAGTTAATGAGGCTTCATACCCATTACAAGCGAACCGTTGTCGAGTTTTCTACTTATCCCATTGCGCCATGAATGAAGAACACTTTTGCTAACCAAGAATTTGAGCCTGCAAACCAAGTGAATTGTATACAGTGATCATTTCCCTCTTGTTGTTTATTCTAGTGCAGTATCTGAGTTAATTGTAAACTCGATATTATTAATCCTGAGTGCATATGTCCAACGAGCTCACCGCGGTTGAAGAATTAGTAACAAAAGTACTCCTCGACTTGATTACTGAAAGAGTCATGTTAGAGAGAGGATTTTCTAACTGTATACAAGCATCATCGATGAGAGGAATTTTGACCTCTCCATCTACTGCTCGAGCCGGACCATCACGACTCGCATATGAGAAGTGAACCAAGCACAGAGACGATCTCACAAATGATAAGTTGATTTCGAGCATTTTACCTGCCTATATACCACCTTTGAGTGGTGCAATAAATCGATAAAGTGTGCCCAGAGACTTCGAGTATAACTTGGTTACTACGTACCTCCTGAAGGGGATATGCACAGTTTACGTAGATCAAGAAAATATAGCAGCATTGATATTTAGTGACTTCAACCTCGACAACAGCAAGGTCTACAGCATGCTCGCCCCACATAAGTACTTGACCAGGACAAAAGGAAAGAATTCATATACCATCCCTCAGTCATGGACCCATAACCTCATGCAGTCCACATTGCTCAATGTCATGAATATTCCTCACTTCGGAAGACACCAAGAAGTGAATGAATGTGTCAAGTTGTTGCTTTCCTGTTACCATGGTGGATACTTGTGGTTAAACCATCATATCATAGTGGATACGACATTGATCAATCAGATCACAGGAATGAGTATGCAAGGCACTGAACCTCAATATTTCTATCCCAGAAAAATAATGGATTGTGCTTTAGCTCAAAGGATAAAAGAAACCTACGGCGATGTCGAGAAGGGAACGCGAGGCTACAAGGTAGCCTCTATCCAAGGTGGTGCAGTGTGCCTAGCCTATCAATTGATCACAGGAAAGTTAGTTCACAAGAACTGTCCCACCCAAGTCAATCATTTTGTAGTCGACATCGCAGGGAAGTGCGTCGAGGGCCTACCAACGAATTGGGTGAAGTACCTCATGAACCAGTTGGAACTGGACTGCAGAGAAGCACAAAATCAAGGATACGAACTCCACTTTAGTTGGCTCCTAATCTTGATTGCTTTCATTTCATGGGAGATGCTAGAAGATATGACCTTCTTGGACATCGAGCCCTTTGAACCTCTGGCCACGAAATTCAGTACATTGTGGTATTCCAGTGACATGAACAAGCAATGGAATTCAAATGTTGTATTCCTCACATATTACAATCAGCTGAAGTTAGCTATCCAGTCTGAACCTTGCATTATGCCAAATACTCTCCACAAGTTTAGACCTTTAATGAAATTCAGTGCAGACCTCCATTTCATTTACATTACATCATGTGCTGACAAGCACAAGAAACAACTTCAATATTACTACAAGCTGGCAGAGGAGGACTTAGAAGAAATCAGCAAGGACAGGTCGGCGGACCTCTGCATTCCAGCTAACCCTGCGGAGATGTCCGACATTGACAGTCTAGAAGTAGTGCATGATACACCCGGACCTACAAAGATAAAGAAGACCAAAGAGGTCCATGATTTAGACAGTGCATCTGTGAGGACCACTTCCATCTCAGCAGAGCAAGGAGGAGATGGTGGAGAGATAGATGGTGTAGAAGTTGAACAGTAGAAAGGAAAGGTTACACTGCCTAGAGATGAGGAGGATCCCTCAAATAAAAGGAAGGTTTCCCCCCCCGAAGCCTTCTTCTTGGAAGAAATCTAGAGCATATATGACCAAAATTCATATTACCCTCACCTCAGACAACTTTGATTTCATCGTAGCAGCCCTGAATGACGCTTCACTGGAGATAGCAGAGAAGCAATAAGATAAGCAGGAGGAGGTGTTCCATCGGATTAAGGACGAGCTCCAAGGGGTGTAGAAGGCACTACAATCTAGCCATGCAGTCTCCATTTCGCCTCTGTCAGCAGGAACACCAGAACTGGGGGATGAGCCAACTCAACTCCATCGAATTGTTGATACAGTCAAAGATCACCTTCGACGAGCTCAAGAAGAAACAATGCAAGCCACCCAGGATTTGGCACAAGTATAGGGAGACCTTGTAGAACAATGCAATACTGCAGAACGGGAGAAGCTTTCTCTACAAGTAAAGTGGGATGAAGAAAAAGCACAATTGCAGCAAAGCAAGGAACAGTTGCTCGTAGAGCAACTCAAAGTAAAGGAAATGGTTCACATAGCACTTCGCTTTGTGACAGTCGTATAAGTAAATACTAAAGAGTGAGTTCCACAGCAGGTGGCACAACTTGAAGAAGTAATCCAACAGGTCCAACAACGCATAGCAGACTTGTAACTCTGCACTGTACCTGAGACCCCTCAAGATGTAAGAGACCAAAGGGAAACAACTTCCTGCAACGCAGTTGACAGACTAAAATCTCTTGCCTTGGAGTGCAAGCCACTGAGTAACCGCAACACCCAAACATATGAGAACCTCACTGAGAATCCATAGTTACAGGCATTAAATTCGCAGCTCAAGGAAGAAAAGCAGCACGTAGACACTATAGCCACAGTTGAAGGCCTTGTCGGTCATGGAAATAATGAAGCGGTCTCAAGAGAAACGAACCTCCCAGAAGCAGATCCATAGGATTCAAAGGAGAGATAGAAGTTACTCAATGACTTCAACCAGTACAAGATAAGGCATGCCAATTATTCACAAAGGTTGAAAGCCAGGGAGTAGAGCTAGAACAGGTTGTCATCACAATAGAACAACACCTATAAGGGCCCATGAACAATGCAATGATCCATGAGTTCACCGAGCAAGAGACCATAGCAAAACAAAAAGTTGAAGCAACTTGAGCCAAGCTCGAGGAATTCGAGGTAGAGCTAGTCAGATCATAGTGACTTGGGATGAGTCACAGGTGAGTGTTGGGGGCCTGTTGTCCCTTGAACAAGTTTTGGGAGATTCTTGGTCATATTGACCTATTTTGGGACTTCGACAACCTGTCGAAGGAGGAGTGCAAGATGAAGCAAAGATCATGGGATATCGACCCACTTTTGGATCATTTTTGGGTTTTTGGGAATATGTAACAAGAATGGGATGTCATCCCAGGGGTTTACCCATGTTTAGGCCTATCTTGTATGTATAAATAGAAGGCTAAGGAAATGTAAGAAGTAGTTGACTAGTGCATCTATCTGATGAGAATCTATGCTAAGTGCAAGTAGATTTTGTAAGTTCTTTTTGCATAACTGTAAGAGACCTATAGAGCTAAGTGTAGGTCCTTGTAGCAGTTTGTGAAGGGCTGAGAGTTGTAACGCAAGGAAAAAGGATCTAGCAAGCTGCGAAGATCTTATGTCCTGTGTGGAGTAAGGGTTTTGAGGCTCTGTGCTTGTAACTAATTGACTGAAGAAAATAAAGAAGAAGATTTTGTGGACGTATCCCTAGGGTGGGGGTGAGCCACGTAAACACAGTCTTGTCTTGCTTTGTGATTTTCTTAATGTGTTTATGTCTTATTTTGCTAAGTTCTTTGAGATGATTAGATATATCTGCTTATGCTTAGTGTTAATGACATGTGAGAATGTTAGATCTGATCCATATGAATGTGCTTAGTTCTTGATCTATTAGATCTACCTCTTTGTTTATGCTAAGTTCTTAAGTACGTTATATCAGTGTGAATGATGCGAAGCTAAATTATATCAGCGAAGTGGATATTGATTGCATATTGAGGAACTAATGGTGCTAAGTGCTTTACTAAGTATTATAATCATAGATCTGTGTCCCAACTAAGGTTGCAGACACCTGAGTCTTGCAACCACCCCTTCCTCTACCTCGGGTGAGAATTCATCTACTTCGTAGGTGTTCCCGAAAGGGCCAGTAGTTAGGGTTTTGTTGGTGCATTGTTGTAGCATTGAACCCTGGGTCTGCCCCTGTGCCAACAATGTTCTTTGTTCTAGGGATCACTGTAATGTTGAAGGATGCAAAACGTTCTATTAGTTTGTGCACTTCTTGTTGGTAATTTATCAGGTGGGGAGAGTTTCAATGTATCATGTTCCTTACTTGTCTAACGATGATTTCAGAATTTCCTAAAACCTTCAATTCTTTAATGTTTAAGTCCATGGATTTATTTATCCCTTGCACTAGAGATTCATACTCAGCAATGCTGTTTGTGCATTCAAATTCTAGCCTATAGGACATGAAAATTCATTTACCTTTTGGATCAATGAGGATGCACCCTTCCGCTGACCCTTCTTGCGATTTAGATCCATCTAATTATAAGGTCCACATTTGTGAGAGAAAATGGTCAACTCTCTTTTTTATACCACTTTCCTCCTTCCCTCTTATCTGTTCTGTGGTTTCTAACGCCTGTTCCTGACAGAAGGGGGTTTCCTCCGACGTTGTTGGAAAATTTTCTTGAAAACATATTTCAGAGTTTTGATGAAGAGGGATATTAGATGAGAGGGTGGAGAACTTCCCGAAATTGTAGTCACATGAATAATTGCCTAGCACGGGAAAATATGTCGATGAGGGCTCGTTGAGAGTTTCTAGGTCCGTGACCACGTGTTTTAGATATCTTTCCCTGTCGATTCTAATCATATTCATGTGTCCCTTTAATGGTAGCCAAAGGTGAGCCCGGTCTGTACTAAATTATCTATTTAACTTCTCAGACCAATCTCGACTCAGTAGCAATCCATAAGCTTTTGGGATATCTACTACAATGATGTCAATTACTTGAAAAAATTTGGGGTGTGTCGCTATCCTGATCATTACATCATTGAGCTCTCCCATAACCTTCACCTGGGTTCTGTCTAGTTTTATTACATGTTTATTGCTTTTGAGAGGAACTACGTTTAATTTTTTGCAAATAGACAATGGCATAACATTGGAAGATGCTCTTGAGTCAACCAAAGAGTTATGGAGGTTTCTAATGAAGACTTCAAATTTCAAAAGGAATGGTGGGACAAAAGGTTTTCCCTTCTTATCTTTAGAGAAGGCGTTCACAGTTGGTTTATTCCTTAGATCAGCAAGGGTTAGATTTTCTCCTTGGTCAGTGCTTGTTGTAGGATTTTCTACTGATTTTAATGCTTGTAATAGAAATTCCTTTTGTTGAGGGATTATACACATGTCCATGAACGATATGTTGCCTTCAACTTTTTCATGTCTTCTACTATGTTGTAGTCTAGCTTGGGCGACTCTCATGTATGGATGTTTATAGGATTTCTTCGGGGAGAAAAAGTTCTTTCGGGTGATCGGGAGATGGTTTCCCCCCCAAAGTTCAGGCCGTAGCAAGGTTGTTTGAGACAAGTTGACCTCTACTTCATGTTTGCACAACCAAGACTTCTGCAGGTGGTTCTTAAACCTCAAATAGGTCATCGGAAGGCATTGGTAGTTCAGGGTCCCATATCAACATGGTTGTTTCTTTTGGTGGAGCAACTTCTTCCTGATCAATGCTATTCATAATTGAGACTCTTGATTGTTTTGTTAGGGAAACCTCATCTAGAAACTGATTGGCCATCAAATTCATGGCATGCACCCACTGTGGGTAGTCTCTTTCAGAGTGCTTCTCTTGGTGATAGGTACAGAAAGAGTCAGATGCTACATTTCCCAGATCGATGCTCAAGTTGGCTGGGGGGGTTTCAATTGTTTTGAAAGGTGTATTTCTTTTCAAAAATGGTTTATAGGGCCTCTAGCATTGGTTTCCTTCCCCTACACTTCTTTTCATGTCTATAATTTTGTTTGACAGTTTCTTAACCATGCGTTGTAGGTATTTTATGTCTCCACTTCCTTTTCCGAGACCTTGTTCTGTTCGTCTAGTCAATAGGAGTCCTCTCCTAGGAGGAGGTTGAACTTCCTTATTAACTAATGAGACTTGGCCTTCTTTACATCCCTTCATTTGAAATTCTATTGTTATTTCTTCTTCAAATTTCTCATCTAAGGTTTCTTTGACAGCCCTCTTCACAAACATGGAAATATAAGCTGGGAGAGCATTAGCATATACTTTGATTTGCAACTCCTAAGTAGGTTTAGCTTCGGGTTGAAATTTAGTATAGTGGTGAACCATTGATTAAAGTATTTCACCTTCTCCTTTGAAATCATTGTGGTGGAAAACAACTCGGCCATCAAATCTCCTGTAGTGGTTTGTTCTGCAAATTTATCTAGAAAATATTTTTTAAACTTCGTCCAACTAGTTATGGATCTTACAAGTATATTAAAATACCATGTGGAGGTCAAATTTTTGAAAGTGTAGGGGAAAATCCTGCATACTACGTCTTCATGTTGAGCATTCATCAGTCTTATAGATAGTATGAATTTTTTGATATGGTCTTCAGGAAATTTTGAGGTTTCAGGGTCAAATTTAGGGAGTAACTTTTTTGGATGTCGGGGAAGGTTATGTACTCATCCAGGGATGGCCAGAGCATATCTGGCCAACCAAGGTTGATTATTCTAGGGTGGGTTTCCCCTTTCTTCATTATGATCATTGTTATCTTCCATGTCCTCCGATTCTGAAACTGAGCATTCAGAGTTAAACCCTTCCTCGTCGGAAAAATCGTCAGGCTCAGAGAAGTTTTTGGTTGGTGTTTTAGGGATTAGATTAAGAGGATGTTAGATTTTGGTGAGAGAGAAATAAATTAGGTCTTCTACTGAGTGAAAAAAAACCTAGATGGGGGACTCTACCACTGGTCTGCTTACTTTTTTTCTTCAAGGGAGTAACGGAGCTAAGGGTAGCACACCGATATATCGGGCGTAAGCTCTTGTGATTCTTCTGAATTGGTTCAACTCCTCATGAGGAAGATCATAGGATTTCTCAGGGAATATATGTTCTTCCTCTTTTTGGGCTGAGTTACTCATTTCAGGGGTACTCAATGTGTGTGGGTTGTCTTGGGAATGACTAGCCATGCATGTGGGATGTTTTGAATCTACAGGTTGTGTTAAATATTTTGTAAAAGATATTGTCATCCATTCAATCTTCAACCCTCCTTCTAGCGCCAATTCTGTTAAGGGGTCCTAAATCCCTTTAACTCAACAGTAGGAACCAAACCCGCCACTAAGGCCCAATTAGACTCTGCAACATTTAATGGTGGAATGGTTCTCTAGATATTTCGATTCGGCCAATTAATCGATGGGCTTTATGTTTTCATATGAAAGCTCCTCCTTTAGTTAGAACATTCTATTTTTTGTACTTTCTCTTATAGGTGGGACCGTTACAAGATAAAAGACGATATAAACCAACTGGGTAACAAAGTGGTAAAGCTTAACTACTAGAGAAGGATGATCTTGGGATAACCCACGTGCTCAGACATGCATACAATGATTCTTACGCCTATGAAAATCCTAGTACTAATACATTAACCCGCTAGGGTTCCAATTATTGACTGACATACTGTTGGATCATGTTGTCATTGATGCCAATGGTTTGATTGATTGATGTCATTTATTGATGTCAAGTGATTGATTGATGTCAAAGGATTGATTGATTGATGATTGATGTAATATAATATGTATTGTCCTTGATGAGAATGCATAGATGGAT